>CP135558.1:3619439-3663185 GCA_032402905.1 Khaya senegalensis | reverse complement strand
GTAATTATATATTTTAAATAAATTTTAGTATGTTTAAGAAAAGTATCTATAATTTTTACATATAATTTTATCTATTTGTTATTTTAGCAAATTTTAAAGAAGGTACTTGGTAATTACCCTGATGAGGTGAGAACAAGTGGAGAGCATTGAACCTATCTATCCGTACTAAAAATTCAAAAATTAACTCACTCTTAGCTCATTAGTGGGGTAGGCAGAACAAAACTAATGATTTAATTAGATTTGGTTCAATTTAAAAATATAGTAGTTCGGTTTGAAAAGAAAAAACTGAAGTATATAGTTGTTAGCTAAGATTTTAGTTTAAATTTGGTCCAAATCAAACTCAACCAAATTGATTAAATTAATTTTTTTATTTGAATTTAAACTTAATTAAACTAATACAATATGACAATTTAGTTTAGTTTAATTTTTATTATTGGTTTGGGTGAATTTGAGTTAAATTAAAATTAATAATTTTGATTCGATTTAAAATTTAACTCAAACCAAATTATGCCCATTCTTACTCGTTAAGAGTACTCCTAAAACTTAATTCCTTGATAATTTATGACCTTTATTTATTTAAAGTGCTTTTTTTTTTATTACTCTCTTGTAATTCTATTTATAAAAGAACAATACAAAAATAAAAAATTAATGAACTTGAAATAAAATTTGATAATTTTTACCTATATTTTAATAAATACATTAAATACTAACATCACAAATTAAATTTATAGCAGCAAATTTATAATAATAACTAAAAAAAATAAAAGTGTTTTTAATTTTTTTCAAAAAAAAAAAACAAAAGTTATGGTAAAATCGGAACATTATTGTTAGAGGTTTTAATTTTAATTAAGCTGTAAATATTATGACTTTTAAAGTCACCATTGCCATGTTAAGAAAATTAAGGGAAGAAAAAGGAAGTCAAGATGGTGGGTTGGTTGTATGGTCAATGATGTTGTTGTGATGATGTGATTGCTCAATACATTCATGTCCCGTCCGACTTGTCGGCCACGTGCATGATTCCGTAGAGAAGAATACTGTATCCGTTTTTTCGAACAAGCACTCAATATCATTTAATTAATGACATTATAATATAATAAAGCACAGACTACTATTTTATAACATTAAAAATATAAAATATTATTTTGTATAAATGGTGGACTAAAACCCCAGCTAATATTGAGTATTAAAAATAATTTTAATCACATGATCCAAAAAATAAATAAATAAATAAATTAATTAATTAATTAATTAAAAGGAATAGTGGCATTTCCGTTATATTTCAACAACATAAGGTTAAATACGTTATTTAAGAAGACGTAAATAATCCACGTGTTCTTTATTTAACACAGACTTCCTTTCTTTGTCGTCTACTTCTAAACCCGACCCGCCTCTGATGAGAATTCAGCTCTTATGGAACAAATTCTCGGAGAGGATGAATTAGAGGGCAGAGGATTGAGCGTGACTACAGCGGCTGGCAAACAGTGATGTATCGTAAAAAGTCCTCAAAGCCGTCGCAATCTGAGAATTCCTTACCTGATTGCCGGCCTAATGGTGCTGCCACCTTCTCCGACGTGTTCCGGTCGATTGAGCGGCAGTCAGAGGACCGGCGCCGCCAAATGGCGGAGGCTCATAGGCCCACCACCGTCCTGGTCGGAGACGGATCGAAGAGGCATTCCGATGAAGACGACGAAAATGACGCAGAGGACTCCACCGCTAACGTGGAGGCGAAGAAGGTGAAGCAGAAAAAGCCGAAGAAGCCTAAGGTCACGGCCCCTTTACCCTAGTTTACTTGGGGTCGGACATGCATCAAAGTGGCTCCCCATTCGAGGCAATTGCCGAAGTATACCTCAACCATCAGCCTGTCCATCCTCCCTGCCCTGGCTGCGGGCCTTCCCTTTTGGAGAAGCTGGAGAAGCAGAATATATGTTCGAATTGTTCGAAAGTGTAGCTCGAGTAGCTCGCTCAGCTGCTGTTTGTCAACTGAAAGTGTCAGCTTTCTTGAAGGGCTAAGGGAGATCCTTTAATCCGGTAAGATAGTCTATGAAAGACAAATAATGTGAATATTCTGAAATTGCGATCATCCCTAATGTTTAAAAGAGTCTTTTATCAAATGCAAGTGATATAATATCCTTACTGAGATACTATTTTGGGATATTAAGCTTATTACTCTCAGAGAATGTCTGTATGCTATCAATATATTTGCTACTTCTTTTTGTCCTTGCAAGATATCCAAGAGGAATTAAACATATGAATCTTTCTGTGTCTATGCTGTATAGACTCTCAAACTTGTTTTGACCTTTGAACATGCAGCATCTTCTGTTAAATTTGAATGTTAAGTTTTTTAAAGGCAAGAGAGCATTTATGAATGCAATGGTTATGTTATCCCTTTACACATGACTTCTGTTTGCTGACCTGAGAATATTTTTTAAAGCTTTATGCCTCAAAGCTATTAAACTTCATTGTAATGCTGTTATAGTGTTTAATTCAGCTACCTAGAGTGGATATATCTTCTGGTAATCAAGTAATTGATGTATAATGTAGTGTTGACAATGCAGGTAGCCATATTTGCGGTTTTAGCCATGGTTTTGAGACAGAAGCCTGATGTATTGATCAGCTTATTGCCTATAACGAGAGAAAATCCAAAATATCAAGGACAAGATAAGCTTCCTGTCACTGTTTGGATAATTGCTCTAGTGACTTTAGAGAACATTGATGACAGAATTTCTCTCTCATTGTTCTAAGAATATGAATTTGAAACTGGGAACTGCATTTTTGTATGTCTAGGCCACACAAGGAGATTTGACTCTGGGGCTGTACACGTGGGTGCAAGTTCTTTTGCCCATGCTGAGTAGGAAGTCAAGTTGTAATCCACTGGCCAGAGACTTGATTTTACAGTTGGTGCAGACATTGGATGCCATTGAGATTAATAACTCTCATAAATTTTGCTCCATCTTGTATATTTATTTATTTTATTATTTTGATTTTTTTTTTTATGGGTATGTGTGTCTCTATTTGTGGTTCTTTGACATTTCCACATTTCTAATTACAGAATTATATTCTACTTCTTTCTGACTCTTTGTCTTGGGTGAAATTTGAATATTATCCTCCCCAAAAGCACACCCTATTTTATTAAATGGTGCTATCAAAAAGGTGGAGAGCCTAGGACCGTCATCAGCTCTTGAGGTTTTTGATGTGGGTCACTTTTCCAGTACCATCTTTTCGAGTTAAGGTTGGTTTTGTTGTGGAATATTTGCAGTTTATCTAATTGAACATGTACAGGAACTTAGATTTGAGACATTTGTAATATATGTTTCACTTAGGCAACTGAAAGGTTTGAAGCTGTTTACCCAATCTTGAAAGAGGTTGCCCTTGCTGGTTCACCTGGGAGCAAGGCAATGAAGAAAGTTGCATAGCAGATACTGAACTTAGCCGTCAAAGCTGCTGGAGAAGGTAAGTGATGAACTCAAGCGGACTGCTTTTCGGTGACAGATTACCTTCCCTTCTGGTATTTGAAAGTTGTTAGGCCCTGGTTGACAGAATGTCTCCTAAGTTGACATGTGACGCTTCTTGCTGGTGTTCCTGAATTAGCAAGGGAAGCAAGTGACGTTTTTATTTGGTGGTTGACTCAAAACCCTGAATGTTACAAGCAATGGGTGAGCATTGTCTGATTTATATGAATTTTTCATTTGTGCATTTTAGACACTTTTTCCTTCTGTCTATATCTGTTAATTTTGTTGTCTCTTCTCAAAATATTTGCAAATATGAAATAGGACATGCTGTATCTGGATAATCTTGAAGCAAGCAATGTAGTTCTAAGAAAGATGTCCAATGAATGGAAGGAGTGCTCTGCTAAAGATACTACATGTGACCATTTGTGGGAAACTCTGAAGAGTTTCAGGGAGAAGGTAATATATTTCACACATTCTACACAAGATGTTATTAATTCAAAGGCCATACAGCTCTTCTGTTTATGAAATCTTCTGGATACAAACTTATTAAGTGCTCTGAACCTAGTTTATTAGTCTTTGGTTATTATGGATTCCACAAAGTGTATATATATGCACACACGCCTGAATTCTTGTGGTCTGTTGTTGCGGCAATGGGCATTCTTCCTATTTCTTTGATTGAATTGAAAATCCTATTCTAAATTGATTTTCTGAAACTGTATTTGCAATGAACAATTGGATCAGAGTAATCCTTCACTGCTAACTTGTTCCTTTTCATATTTTTATAGAATGAGGAAAAGTTGAAGAAGGCAGGAGATGCTAACCGCACTGCATTATTGAAGGACGCGAATGAGTGTTGCAAGGTGATCTTGGGGTGCTTGTCGCAAGGCCATGGATTCATAGTTCGAGCTTCCTGATTTTGACCATTACAAATTTTTTGATTAAATTTAGATTTTGGAACAAAATTAACACTCAATAAAATATTCTAAAATTTTGAGTTAATAAAAAAAATCAATGAAAAATATTCTAACTTTAATTATAATTTATATATATATATATATATATATAAATTAAATCAACTGAAAGCAAAAACTTTTTATTATAAAATTAGCTTGAGATTGATGTTTCTAATGATTCATGATGAAGTGTGGGTTTGGTCTAGTGGGTGAATCACACAATATTTATTAGACAAAATAATCATCAATTCCACATTCTTTCTTTCTTTTTTGGTTTCAAGATGGATCATCAATCATGTCCTCATTTCCACCCAAATGAAAAATATAATAGAATTTTATCATTTGCATTCCCTTTTTTCTCTTAGTCAAATAAAGATATAATGTGATATATTTTATTAAAATTTCGTTTGATATTAAAATATAATAATTTTAAAATTTTAACTGTTGTAGAAAGTATTGAATAATAAATATTCATAAACAAATAAAAAATTTATTAAAAGTTAATATTATTAAACACTTCTAAATTTTATTTTTAAATAATAATAAAATCACTACAATTCTAAACAAAATCTACTGAATCAATAATTTTATTAAAATAATTATATTATTCTTTCGAGAGTTTGTTTCAGCGTCACAATACTATGGCTCGTAACCTGATAGTATCAAAGGGGTAATGTGGCTATTTACTAAAAGTTCAAGGACTTGTTTGATATAAACAATTAAATTATGGTGATGTCTAATATAATATAAAAAGAATATGGACTTAAATAAAAAGAGATGGGAAGTACGTCTTTGAAACTGTTTTGACTTCCACTCAAAAATAATAGAGGATAGATAGTGCAAGAAAAAGACATGACTAACGACGCTCCCTTTTTACACATGTATTTTATTTCATTTTTGTTGCCTAACCATATCTTCACGCCTTGCTTTGAGCATGGCTTTAGTACACAATTCCCTTCGTCTATGCTTTTTCTTGTGCTTTGGGAGAGTGAGTAAACATAGGAAATGAAGATGGCCAGTAATTCCCGCAAGCACTGGCCGTCGAGTAAAAATCTCTGAGAAAATACCCCTTGAGTTTTGAATGAACGAACATATATATATATATATATATTTGGTGATATTTGTATGCAATTCAGATAGTCAACCAAGGTCTGCATATCGCTGCTCGGCAACATCGCACAAGAAGTCATGCATGTTCTTCTGCCTTAAGTGCTGCTCGAAATGCCTGTGTATGCCTCCTGGTACTTATGAAACAAGCAAGTTTGCTTTTGCTACAACAACTGGAAGACCAAGGAAGGAGGATCCAAACGCCTTTAGAACCATGCAAAACCTCTCATAATGAATTCATGATTTAATCCTAGATATAGAATAGATGGGGTTACTTGATTAATTACACTGTATATGTTGTTTGAATTTCCTGTTTATTCCTAATTATAATTATTATTTTCTCTTTCATTATGGAAATCAAACAATCGTTATGGGACTAAATTTTTTCAGACAATTGTTAAAATGATTGAGGTCATGATAAATAAAGTTGAGAAGAGAAATGAATTGATGCCAAGGTATCACGTACTTTCCCAATTCAAAACCATTTATTTTAATTTGTTACTAACTTTGTAACCAGAATGGAACATCTTTGTCCCTTGTTAATCAACTGATTAGTGGAACTGTCTAATATAATTATGTTATGTTGTTAATGCATAATATCTCAGAATTTTTCTTCTTTTCTGCAAAGAATTTTAGTTCTAAAAATGAAGATGTTTTAAGCAACTCATTAAAATGTCTGACAATTCAATTGTCTGAGCTAAAAAATAGAAGAGTAGCACACCCCATATTTATCCAAAACGTATAGGCATTTTTGTCAAAATGTAAAATAGCGAAGCAGTCATGTCCAAAATGAAATGCAACCATATCCATAACATCTGGCCATGGCCACTGTAGCCTAACCACCGCAAAACCACGATTGTATCGAAACAAATATTCACATGCATAAATATACATGCATGCATCCATATGTATGTATATGACTGTATCCCCACCAGAAAATTCATTGCTAGTAATTTGTGGGACAGTTGTGGCGTTCCCTGGGCCAATGGCAAGTTTGTGGTTCACATTTCTTTTCCCAATTTTCTTGGACTATATTCTTTTTAACTACTCTTTCTACCATTCCTCTCTCTCCCTGCGAAGTCAGCGAAGTTCTCCAGCTGTTTCACAGGTTCGTTAGTTTAGCTCCAGTTCCTTTGCGTTTCTCGCTTTCTTAGCTGATTCCTTGACTATTTCTCGCTCATAACCCAAGTGGGTTTTGCTTGTTTTTCGCCATAGTTACTGTTTGTTGGGTTATTAAGTGAAGCTGTTTGATCCTTTGTGTAATTTTTCCATTGATGTTAATTGTGTTGTTAACATTTGTGCTGTGGTAAATTCTGATTCTTGTGTGGTTTGGTTTGCATTGATCTTTTATAGCAGCAGAATTTCAACTGGTATTTAGGTTCCCCTACAATGAATTTGATGTTCAGATCATTGTGGTTGGTGTTGATGCTGTTTTTTGTTGGAAGTTTGATCTTTGATCATCATAAAAATCAAATTTTCACTAACTTCAAGATGGGATTTAGTAAATACTAAGAAGGTAGGATTGTGATAGCTGAAGGATCTAATAGGAATTTGCCTCAAATAAGTGCAAAGGATCGAACTTTTTATATCATGTTCTAAACTAATTTGTTTATAGCAAATTAGGTGACACATAGGTTATGGAAAGTAATAAATTCCATTCATGCTTTAGATTAGAGGTAACCTCCCTGGCCATTTACATAAATTGACCCTTCCTGAAAATTCAGATTTTGGGAAATTATAGCTGATTAGTTCATATATCTCGTGGTCTGTGACAGAAAAATATTAATAAACTGATTTGTCTGTTGTAACTTATAATTGCTAAAGTGAAACTAAAAGTTTTGTATCCCTAAAATGTTGCAAAGATAATTTTTAGTAATACATCTAATGTGATTGATTGCTTTTGTTATTATAGATAATTTATATTAGCAAAATATTAAGTTCTGTTTGTAAATGCAAAGTATTGTCTTCTAGCAGTTGACCAGGAGGTGGTAGACTCAGTTAAGCAATGAGTTAAGAGACAATTTTGAGCAAGTTAGTGGGGAAGGTTCCTAATGTTTTGTGCTTTATACCCGGTTTGAGAGTATGTTTTTCCGCCCTGGTAGTTTCTAAAATGATTACAGAAGAAAGAAAACTGCAGATAAAATCAGGAGCCATTTCTAAAATGACAAGCTTCTTATGGAATTAATGATGTTGGATAAGGTAGTTCATCAACATAGGTAGCATTTTTACTTTCAAACCATTGTCTTATATTGCTCTAGTGACATTCTTAGTGTACATGATTTTTTTCTCTGTAGTTTCACTATACAATTTATTGTACCCACATGCATGTATCTCCCAGATCCAAAAGGCTAATCTCATCCGTCATGGATAACATAGCCGACTATAATTCAATTCGCTTATCAGTCCATAAAGAGACAGACATCATAAAATTCTCACTGTTTGATTATTTCACTTGTCCAGTTTATGCTTCAGTGGTGACAAGAACTAAGCATTGAGTCAACCCTCATTACTTTGAAGACATCTAAATGTCACAACTTGGAACAATGCAGGATTAACATTTTTTGGTTGTTTCTAATCTTGTTTTGAAATAATTTAAATTGTGAAATTCTAGCATTTTCAAGTTTGATGGAAAAAGTTGTCAAATGAAAGTATAATGAGATTCCTGAGAGGCACACCAGATGCATTTGAAATCAAGATTTGAGATTCAAGATATCATTGGGTACTTAAAGTTAGATGAAATTTGAATTCCCAATAGGTAAGAAAGTGCTTCAAACAACTTCTAGGGACAAGTTATGGGAATCTAGTAGATAGCTCTGTCTATGAAGAACTACCTATCTCAGTGATCATCAAGTAATTGTCTTATTATCATTAAGTTAGATGTTACGTCTCTTAGACAATAGTAGTATTAAAATCAAACCTCTTTCATTTCTTTTTTTTTCTTTCTTTTTTTTTGGGGGGGTTCATGTTTCTGAATAAAAGCATGGGCTATCTATTTGATGCTTGGCATATTTTCTTTATTTTGATATGCATTTAGAACCTTTTGTGGTATATATGTATTTGATTTCCAGGATATCTTTAACTAAATACTAGACAACTTCTCCCATTGTTGTTTTTGCTGCAGCTTTGAGCTATTGTAAGGGAAATGCTGGTTGCGGTCATTCCATTTTCATCTTGATCTTAACCATGGCACTTACTGCAAGCAGGGTTTCAAGTGGTCCTGCTGTGACGAAGGGGATATCTGCCCCTAGATTGCATGAAATTGTATATTCTATTGCCAAGACAACAATGCACAATAAACTACATTCTAGTAGTAAAGGAATCGAGCTTCGACAAGCAAGTAATGGATGTCTTTTGGCAGAAAAATTGAGCTTTTCCAATGATGGTTTGTCTAGTATATGTGGGAAGCCTGTTAGATTCATTGTCTCTCGGAGGTCTTCAATTTTATGCTTCTCAACTGGAACAAGCAATGGCGAAGCAAAAGAACACATTCGACCTTATGGTGATTGCTCTGATGTCTCTAGGTAATGGAGCTCAATAACTATTCTATTTACAATATTGAACATGTGTTGAGTTTCCCAAGAAGATGTATCATTGAGTGTGATTTGCAAAGACAGACAAGGTTTCTTGTGTTCTGGTTTGAATATGAGCTGTTGTACCGACAGATTTTAAACATTTAGGCCTGGCCACATGATGGGTACTCTTTGTTCATCAGAACACTACAGTGATAATGAATGAGTTTTCTTGCTGTTAGGGAGAACCATTGAGGACCAAAGACAAATAATTTGATTGTAGCTTTTATTAAAAGGCATAATAATGCAGTTCTTGCGTACAGTTTGATCTAAACAAATATAAATTCTAATGTAAATGATTAAATGTGTAAGATTACTGAATGAGGATTCATGTCCGTATCTACGGGAATAGATAGAGACGTCACTTAAATATATCAGTTGCAAGAGTAAAAATCTCCAAACCATCTTATAGGACATAATATAAGCAAATGATGAGAAGGGAACATTTTTTGTCTTTGTACATTATGATTCATGAAGCATTTATGCAGATTCATTTATAATTGCTGGCATGAAGCTTGTGATTTGTTTAGTTAGTATTGACAATGCTGATCTTATCAATCAAGTTAGGAATCAGTCAAAGCCACATCAACATAATTTTTATGGATATGGAAAGATCTTTATAGAAGATAAGGCTGTCAGTTTTTTCCACAGAAAAGAATAACTACAATTTAGAAACAAATTTGACCATGTAAACACATTGGTGTAAGTCATCTTCAGAAGAAACCTTCTCTGTTGGTATTCCCTTTTATCAGTTACATATCTTACTTTCTTTAAATCCTTGTCAATGATTTATTTTTTCTTCTAGAAATTACACAGATTTTGCCTAAAAGAGGGTCCAATGCTTCTTTGCCTGACGATTTAACTGTTTTTTGGTTGCATAATGTGTATGCAAAGTTATTTGATGCAACTCTAGAATCTTATATATAGAAATATCCTGTTGTGCATCAGTGTGCAAGTTTCAGAAGCCGAAGACAAGCATCCAGTTGTTCCCAGGAGAACTATTCACTCAAGTCAGGCCTTGGCTGAAGCTTGTAAATATGTATACAATGATGCAAAGTTTGTAAATGAAAGAGCTCGTAATGACATTGTCTTGCTTTCTAGGTAAAATTCTTAATCCTGACATGTGCCTTTTGTCGTCAAGATAGTTTGCTATAGGGGTCACCAATCCTTATTTTCTCTGCCCACTGTGTCTGTTCATGATAAAGAAGAGTGTGCACTGTCATTTAAGATTCAGAAACTTTGTGGACAATTCAGCAGTTGCATGCAAAAGCTCAAGTAAATTGTGCGTGTATGACATCTGGTGAATATAAAGTATTTTATTTATATTCAACTTTTGTCAGAATATGTACAGAATTTTCCACTGATTCTGTTTAGTGGGTCTAAAGAACAGTCATTGGCAACAGATTGGAAAATAATACTTGGTCTTCAAATTTCATTCACTTGAAAATCTTTGTTCATAATTTTCCAATTTTCTTCAGAAGCATGATGAGGTTGGACGCTCGTGCACGTCAAGATGTTGCTTTTCTTGGTTCGGAGTTTCTTAAGCTTGATGGTAAACACTTTTAACTTGAATTGGATGTTGTGAGCTGTCCCAATTTAGCTTTCTAAATGTCATGTATCTTCTACCATGAGAATCCAGACACAACAATTAACTTTTGTATGTCAAAGCATGTGAGATTAAGTATAATTTGGCAAAGACTACATTTCATTTTCAGTTTCTATTTATGCTTTTGCAGAGTGGGTAGTTTAGTTGCCTAAATCTGATGGAAAGGATAGTGGAATTATTCCCCACTTTACTTTCTCTTTAAATGTGACTGCAATTATGCCATGATCTTCTTTTTTGATGCATGTCAAACTGAAGTATTTTCTTTTGTCAACTCTGCTGGTAGCTTGGGTGAGAAAGGATACAGAGAAAATTGACCGTGGTGTGAAGCAAAAAGCTGAACGTCTTAATCATATAGCTACTGTATGTATATCTAGATATTGAAATTTGATTTATTTGGTGATGTAACTGTGCATTTTAGGTCTCTCTGTGATAACTGTTTTAATGAATTTATATTCTCTTGCAGAGATTAAAAGATAAAGCCCAGTCTAGATTGAAAAGTGCTGCTGATAAGCATTGGAGTGATGGAGCCTTGGAGGTATCTCATCTGTTCTATTTCAATTTTCTTTCATATATTGATTCACATAAGGTATGTGGTGTTACAAGAAAAAAGCAAAGAGAAAACTGTAACAAGCGGAACTGCAGACCATCAGAAAACTAGTTTGTCATTTATGTTTGTGTCACAAAGTTGAGGTCTCCATTTGCTATTTTCTACCTTCATAGTCACATGTAATGAGGATCTAGTTCAATTGCATCTAGGTCACAATATTTTGTTGGGAATATAAGAGAGGTAGAGGAATTAACCTCAGAAGATTGAGAGAGAAAAAGAACTAGAGGCACCAGAATGCTAGATCTGAACAAAAAGGCAACAATGGAGAGACAAATATTTTTTCTACTTTTGTTGTCCTTTCTAAGGCCCTAATTTAATTAATTCAAGATGGACGAATTTCTTTGTAATATTCTTGTCTTTGAGGACAGATTAGTGTATCTGTTGTGAATAGTTCAATGTGGGGTAACACATTCTGATGCACTCATTTAGCTATTTTTCAGGCTGATCTGCGCCGTGCTGACTTCCGTGCCAAACAACGTGCAATGGAGGATGCCCTAATGGCATTGGAGGTAATCCAATTGACAATTTATTTTGCATTACACATTGCATTATTGGATTATGGGATCACTCTACATGATCATTTCTCATGTCCAGCATTGGATAACTGACCTAAATCTATCCTTGGGCATATTTTCCCTCCAATTCATATGTTTCCACCAATCCAAAAAAAAGTCAATACAAGTTTAAGTTTTTTGAACAATAAATATTTCTGCCTGTGAGAAGAAATTTAAGTTCTTTGACTTTGTGGTTTACAGTTTGTCAAAAATATCCACGACATGATGGTGAACAAGATGTACAAATTGTAAGTTTCTTTGGCGATTGCCTGTTTCTTCTTCTCCTTTCCTCAGGAATGTCATAGGTTACTCTGCTTTGGAACTGTAAACTTCTGACATGTTATTGCATTCAGCCCTTTGTGCAGGGAACATGTTTCTCTATCAGAACCTGGGATGATGGGATGTATAATGCTTGAGAAAAATGGAAAAGCTCTTGATTTCTTCCCCGGGGAAGTGTCTACCGATCGTATTACTGCTATTCAGGTCCCCTTTTTTTATGCCAAACTTTGTGCTATTTCTCCCATCAAATTGTATCTTGAAAAATGTGTTTCCATTTTATTTGACAATGTACAGGAAGCTTACTGGAGTATGGCAGCTGCTCTTTCTGAAGCTGATGGAATTGACTATACTGATCCCGAAGAGGTTTAGATCTCAAGGATTCAAATTTCTTTGTGATAGAGAAGATGCTAGAATTAAGTTTTTTTTTCCTTGTTTCTTTTAGTTCCCTGATCTCCTTCTTTGGAACAGCTTGAGTTGTTGATCACAACTCTTATAGACCTTGATGCCATGGATGGCAAAAGTAGTGTTTCGTTGCTGGCAGAGTGTTCAAGTTCTCCTGATGAGAGCACCAGGTAAGCGATTGATGGGATTTTGGTTTTAAAAATTCAGTATGGTAGCATAAAAATGTGCACTTCCATTTGAAAATATCTGCCAATGTGTGTATATCTAACCAGAAAACTTATGTCTCGTGGCCACTGGTAAGAAAGTATGTTGCAAAAAATTTCATTTTCTTATGAATACTTGTCCCCTGATTTGATAACCAATTTGTTTCAGGCCCATTAAACTTAATCATCATGCCATATTTGCATACTACAAGCTTGTGTAACATAAGATTTTGTTGGTATACTAGTCCTATCGGAATTATTTTTCATATCATTTCAGAGTCCTCAACTTGTGTATTTCCATGGACATTGCCACTACTGTGCTGGTCATTTGTTTGTTTGTTATAATTGTACGATATACTACAATCTGAATGGCTACTTGTAGCAATACTAGGAACTTGAGTTGGATATCTACATAAATCAGAGAGGTATCAGTAATCTGGCAAAGCACGTGGACATGGAACCTATGAGAATTTAAGTAACAACTTTTTGTTATCCTGATAACAATCTGTTTTCAAATATGTTTCCATTTCTGACTCAATTCACTCCATTGTTTCCCTATGGTATAGACAAGCATTGGCCAATGCATTAGCTGCTGCTCCATCAATGTGGACTCTTGGAAATGCAGGCATGGGGGCGTTACAGGTTCTTGTTTTTTCTTAATCAGATGGTTTCACAAATGATGATAATTATATTTCTTTCACCCAAATGACGGTAACTTGTGTTCTTGGTTCCTCTTGCAGAGACTGGCTGAAGATAGCAACCCTGCAATTGCTGCGGCAGCATCCAAAACAATTTATGAACTGAAGAAACAATGGGAAATAGAGGAGGGAGACAGCTGGAGGTTTATGATGAATAATCTAAAGCCAGCGGACACAGCAGATAGTGAAGAAACCGATAAAGATACAAACTGAGAACCCCAACAGTTATACTGTAAATAACTACATGTAGGTTTCCCAAATTCCTCGGAAGAACAGTGGCTTGCCTTAAGACGGGAAGGCTGGCCATGGCTATAGGATGAAGCCACTCATCACACCACAGGAAATGACGAGTGCTAACATAAAGAAAGGCTCCCATATGTTCAGCTATAGTATTTTCCTTAATTTATTTTCTTAGCCTATGCTTCAAGGGTTCAAATTTGCTTCAGTTTGTCTTGATAAAAATATTGAGAACTGAGTGGCTGTCAAATGTGGAGATAATGACAACTAAGATTATAAAGAATCTGTATATGCAACAACTTGGGTGCTTGTCTTGGCAACATTAACGCAATCTGAAGCTTCTTTTCATGTGCAAACAAGTTATTTATGCCCAAAAAAAAAAAAACCATCTCTTCTGCCTGACAGTTTTGTGCTGATGCAGGTTTTGAGTTTCTTAGTAGATGACCCCTCTTGCTGCCTTGAAATTCGCGGGACGAGACCAGCTGAAAGAAACTCAATTATGCTATAATGTATCACGTATCTGGAGGTTCATGAACTAAGCTAAAATTTTCCAGATTCCGATGTTACATCGAATGTGTCTCCAATTTCCAACTTCCAAGCATGTGCAAACACACCACCTGCGGGGTCTGCTTGCAAATTTCCAAGTAGGCTCATATGGAAATGGGCCCAATTGCTGGTGGGCTCTATCGGTTTCGAAAAACGACATTGGGCCCACAGAAAGCGGGTTTCAAAGGTCCATTACTGGATCTACCATTTAACTAACATTTTTATTGTCTAACAAACGTCTACTTTTGGCATTTGATTTGGTAACCCTGTTTAATTAAGTAACTATTTTCTTAAGATTTTGGATTTAAATTGTTGGTGATTCCTTAATCCAGGAATGGGCTTTCCAAAAAGCTTAAAAAAAAAAAGAGAAAAGCTGAAGCAAAAAAGCAAAAGCAGAGAGACGGACCTTGATCCCAGCAAATTAATTAGTGCTTTATTCACACAAAGGTTACCAAGTCACCATCACAATCTCCTAATTTGATCCATTTCCCTCTCTTTTTCTACCCCACTTTTGCTTTCTTCTTAGCCTTTTCATGATGCCTGCCACTGTTTGACACCTATGCTTCATCATTGTTGCCTTTCACTTTTATTTTTATACATATAGAATCCCAAGTTTCCTTAATAAAAAAAAATAGCACCCTAGGGTAATTCATTAATCTCCAAGTTATTGGATATTTCCGATCCAAAAAAAATGAAGAGAAACAATCCCTCGTGGAAACAGGCATGTGGGTTTGAATTATTCAGTCGGCTGTGGGTATATTTTAGATCCAAAAATACTACTTAAAGAACAAATAAATTATATAAATAATTAGTCAAATAGTAAGAGCGTCTGTCTTGCATTGGCATTGCAGGTGGTCCAATTCTGAATTATACAGGAGGCTCTCCAAGCGTTTGTGGTACTGGTAGGGCCACAACTCTTGCGCATGATGCAGGCTGCATCAATTTTGGTGGACCAAAGTGGTAACAGGGCTAGCTGTGTTGCAAATTCTGATTCTGAATCAGTTAAAATATTTGACAAAGTAATATCTCAATTGCCCACAATCGTAGAATTTTAGCAGCATTTCCGGCTTTTAAAACTAAGTAAAAACAATATGTGAAGTCATTTTAACTGACATATCATTTGTAAATATAATTAGTCATACATTTCTAATACAATGGTCAGCCCTTAGATCAAGTTTACAACAACCCAGATAAGCAATAATACACTGTCAAGAGTAAGTATGATGTACAATTATACAACATTCTGAGAAGAATCCTTGCTTCTGTTACTTTGTCACCATCAGAAAGTATGCCTCTTTTATTCTACTTCTGTTCCTTATTTCTCTTTGCTCTCTCTCACACAAAATCACTGTAAATAACCACAAAACATCCATGGCTACCAACAAGTTTGCAACTATGTTGCACAGAAACACTCACAAAATCACTGTAATTCTAGTGTATGCAGTTCTGGAATGGCTTCTGATCGTTTTCCTCTTGCTCAACTCTTTGTTTACTTACTTGATCAGAAAATTTGCAAACTACTTTGGCCTTAAACCACCCTGCATATGGTGTTCCAGAGTTGATCACATCTTGGAACCTGACAAGAAAACAAACTCCCACAGAGATCTTGTATGTGACACCCATGCCAATGAGATTTCAAATCTGAGTTATTGTTCAAGTCATCAGAGATTGGCTGAAACACAAAATATGTGCACGGAATGCTTGGCTTCTCGGCCACAGCAGACTGAGGACTCCATTGGAATGACAAGGAGAATAGCTTTTTTTTCATGGGTGAATGCACACAAAATTGAAGACGATAATCAGGATTTCGGATGTTCTTGCTGCAATCAGAGCTTGAAAAGCAAAGTTTATCCCCCTTACTTGCTTTTCAAGTCATCTTGGGACGCTTTGGATTATATCCAGAAAGGTAGGTTGATAATAGAAGCAATACATGATGATAAAAATGGAGGTGAGTCCAAAGAGCAAAGGAAACCTGATAGCCTATCAAATCACGACGAAAATGATAACGAGATTGGAACAAGCAATGGAGATGAGTTTCAGGTAATCTCGGATGTTGATAGCTTTGGCCTTACGGAAATTGCAGAGGAAAATTGTTCAAGGTCTGTATCAAACTTGCAATATGAAGAAAAAGAATCTTATGAAGAGGAAGCAGGTAAGAACTCCGCTCATTGCTCTTTTGATGATACTATCACTCGATGTTGTTCTGGAGAAGATGATTTACTTCAGATCATCAATCTGGGTGCCAAAGTAAATTTTAATTGTGGTTTTACTCGCATAATTCCTATTGAATTGATTGATTCATTAACCACTGAGAATCAAGGATCCTCCAACCCAGAAGAGGAACCGCTGAAAGCACAAGATCATGAAAGTGAAGCATTTCATTCTGCATTACAGAATGAAACAGAAGCCAATGTCTTAGGAGAGGCACAATTAATCAGAAATGAGAGTACAGAGAAGACACAGAATGAAAAACTTGACAGATCGGAGACAGATGTGGATGTAGTTAAGAACTCTTCATATCCAAAGGCCGAAGAGGAAGTAAAAGTTTTACTTGGCGACGCGTGCACACAAGTTAGTACCAATCAAGCAGATCAGACTTTATCTATTGACGTCAATGAGGTTGGGGTAGAAACAACGAAGGAACGAGATAGCCCTACAGGTAAACGGAAATTATCATAATTTTCTAAAATCTCCATTAGCGTTTACTCTCTATTTTCATCTCATGCAAATGAATGAAGTATTGATGCAAAGTAGCTCATGCAGAAGAAACAGATGGATCTAAGTTATTGGTGGATCAAACCGAATCCAAGAACTTGGCCACGGAAGCAGCTGACAACGCAGCTGGCCAACCTCAAGGTCAAGAACCAATTTCCTTGTTGCCATGTATACAAGAAGACCAATCTTCCGAGAACTGCAATGATGCTGAAGTAATTAACATCTCCAAAGAATTTATGGTTCAGAATGATCTTGGTAAGCAGTGAATTTCGATCTTTCTTCCATCTATAATGAAGTCTTCAATTCTATGGAATTTGTTGATAACATTCTAACTTAAGTTTGGTTATTAACTAGGTCAAAAGCAGGAAGAAACAGGTCCTGGGGGGGAAAAGTTGAATTTGGTTGATAAGAATCAAGAAGGGATAAACCATAACTCATTCACACGTTCAGAGCTTAATGAAGCAGAGGAGGAAAAGTATCCAGATACACCAACTTCTCTTGACAGTTTTCACTACTTGCACAAGAAACTACTACTACTCGAGAAAAGGGAATCAGGACTGGAGGAGTCTTTGGATGGAAGTGTGGCAAGTGAAATGGAAAGTAGTGATCCTGTCCTAACCATTGAGCGGCTGAAATCAGCTCTGAAATCTGAAAGGAAAGCCCTAAGTGCTTTATATTCAGAGTTCGAGGAAGAAAGGAGCGCATCTGCAATTGCTGCTAACCAGACAATGGCTATGATAACCAGGCTTCAAGAGGAGAAGGCAGCAATGCAAATGGAAGCTTTGCAATACCAGAGGATGATGGAAGAACAAGCTGAGTATGACCAAGAAGCCTTGCAACTACTGAATGAACTTATGGTCAAGAGGGAGAAGGAGATGCAAGAACTTGAGAAAGAATTGGAAATATATCGCAAGAAGGTTTTAGATTACGAGGCCCAAGAGAAAATAAGGATCATGAAAAGAAGTATTAATGGGAGTGTAAGAAGCAAAAACTCTTTGGCTTCTTGCAGCAACTCAGATGATACTGATGCGCTATCTATTGATCTGAATCGTGAAGCAAGGGATGAAGATAGTAGCTTCTGTGGACATCAAGAGAACAGTAGCGACAATACTCCAGGTGACGGAATCATAAATTTGGAGGAAATGGCTCTAGATTGCGTTAAACATATAACGGCGCTTGATGATTCGTTGTCAGAATTTGAGGAAGAGAGGCTGTCCATTCTAGATCAGCTAAATGTATTGGAGGAGAAGCTACTTAGGCTGCAAGATGATGAATTCGTTGTGGATTTCAACTCAATAGAGCAGTCCTCAAAGTTTAGTGTCAATGAGTACGATGAGAATCATGATTTTGGTAGTCCAGGAGAAAATGGGGTATCAAATGGTTTTTCTAAGGATAGGCTTAATCCTGACAGAATATCCATGGTTTCCATGGCAAAGAGCCTCCTCCCTCTTTTGGATGCAACAGCTAATGAAACAGAACAAGGGTTGATATATGAAGAACAGGTAGAATTTGAATCTGCTGACATGAAAAACTCTTCTGTTTCCACATTTGATCTTGATAGCAAAAGACTAGCGATTGAAGAGGAAGTGGATCGTGTCTACGATAGACTACAAGCTCTTGAAGCAGATAGAGAATTTCTACAGCATTGTATGAGCTCTGTACAGAAAGGAGACAAAGGGATGGATCTTCTCCAAGAGATCCTGCAACATCTCCGAGACCTGAAGGCTGTTGAAATCCGCACAAAGAACATTAGCGATGATACTCTATGAAGTAATAGAGAAGAAAAATGAAACTGAGACAAAAGGTAACTTTGCTAAATTCTTAATATTATTTTTGTTGCAATCTCATCTAAATTTCAAGAATATAGGTAGAACATGATTTTCTAGCTGCAATTAAAACATTGCATTGATATGAGCAATTCTTCAACAGATGCGGACGGTTTTTCTCAGGGATGAGAAGGACCAATTCGTCAAATATATATAAGCAGTATGAGAACTCATTTCACATTGAGCATGCTGGCTAAGAATGCTCTTGCAGTTCTATATTTTCTGCAGAAAGCCAGGAGAGCTCTTGATGAGAGTTGATTCTGGTATGGTTTGATTAAATTATTGAATGTCATGCAGACGAAAATGGTTAAGGTTTGCCAAAACCTCCAAGTTATCTTTTGGGCGTTCTACAAAATGATGTAGAGCCCGAATTTTGTAGTGTCTCCCCCTTATTGCCTCCGCAAAGGAGAAAAATGATCAGGAGTGTGTCTACAGTATTTGTATTTTCATATAGGTCAGATGAAATAGGAATCGAGTTGTGTCTTTCTTACTTGTATTTCATACGAGGAAAGAGGGGGAAGGGTTGAAGGGGAAGAAGAAGAAGAAGGGATAATTCTTTCTTCCCTGGTCTTTTAATTGTTTAATATGATATGGTGATACAGGTTTCCAGGATCTGGAGACCCTTGCTTTTGAGCAATATTCGTTGTGTTTGTCGTTGAATTGCTTTGACACCTTACTTCAACAAGTTACCAAGGCTGGTAGCTTTTCCTATAAACAGGAGAAAATTAGTTGTATATGACTCCAGTGAGACAAATATGGCCATGAATGGCTTAGCAAATATCAGGACGGTAGTTGGAATGTCAAGGACAAGATTTGGAGAAAAGATGTCAATGCTCTTTCAATCATCCCACCTTTTCTTTTCAACATAGTAATACAAATTTTGCAGTTCATGCCTAAAATATAGTATGAGAATCAGATAGTATAGCCCTGCATATGAGCATTGAAGTGATGCAACCTAACCTCAATCTGTCCATATGAAATATTTGCACATATTCTAGTACGAAAATCTTGTTGTTCCAATAAATTTCCCCGAGTAACAAAACCAGGGAGAAAGTAGTATCGCCGACACTTCTCACAACAGAGTGTTGTTATCAAATCCAAATTCAGCAAAGGTCCATAGACCACAAATCCTCCAAGAATGAAAAAAGAAGAATTTAAAACTAAATTAAACCAAAGTAATATTCATTCTGCTGACACCCAAACAACATAGTCTGCCTGTAATTTTCATCAGGTTGAACAACAATAGAAGAAAATTTTGGTTGGTTAATGGCATTGGGAAATCCCTGTGTCTCCAAACATAACCCTGAATGTATTTCATAAACAGTCCCGTCTTTTCCGCCAACACCATTCACATAATTCTCCGTGTAAAACTGCATGTCAGGAGCATCTGTCCTAAAATTCAACACCCCCGAGCCTGACAAATCCTTCAGCTTAGCTGCATGTTTCAAGTCTGATTTCTCTTCGCCACTGTCAAGCACATTATTCATCATGCCACAGGTGACACAAGTAGCCTGCTGAGCTATAAAATTTGGCTCAAAATTAGTTTAACATCATATTTAATAGTAGACTCTATAGAAATCACACTTCAAAAATTTACCTAAAGCTCCCAAGAATTTAAGGAAACTCAGGGTCTTCCCAGTCCTAGGCTAGGGATCTCGCGGATAGAGATGCCAATTTTCTTTCCTGAAGCAAAATCAAAAGCAGTGCCTGTAACCGGCAAGAATTCACCTGTTTGGAATAGAAATCTGGTCCACAGGAGGAACGTGAGATCCCCATATCTGAAGTGAAAGATCAAGCAAATTCCCAGAATTGGGACCAGCAAAATTCCAGTAAGTCTGTCGTGCTAAGTTAATTGGTGTAGGCTTATTCTTAGGCACTGCTTCCATATCTAGGCTCATTGTTTTGGTTGCAGCAAGTGCACAAGTTGCACTTACAGTAACATCACCTGGGTATACTGAATTCAGGATAACCAAAAAATCATCCCAAGGAATTTGGCTACATGATAAGAAAATCAGAAGCATGAAATATCTAATTTTATTAGCATAATTTAAGAAAGAGATCTTGGGTTTTGTAGAATTGGGTTAAAAGAGGATTGTGTTACTGCACTACTTATAAATATGAATAAAAATAAATAATAAATTATGAATATTTTTATTTAAATACATTAACAAATTAATTCATTTTATTAATAATTAAGCATAATAAAATTATTTAGGCCTAGTTTAGTATTACTTATCTAAAAATAGATAATAATACTGTTTAATTAATTTATATATATTTACCTAATAATAATAATAATAATAATAATAATAATATTTAACATTATTTCAACAATTATCATAACTAATAACGTTATTTTTACTTGTATTCCTTCATGTTATATATTATTAACAATATTTTTGCTTTATTTTTTTTCCCTTGTATGCTTGATGAGATTATAATATATATTAAATTTAGAAAGCAATTGTTGTTTTCCCAAAATTTACAGGTATTTGTTCCTTTTCATTTGTGTGGGAGAATGGGTGTGGCATCCCATATAACTAATGAAAATTAGCATAGAAAAATCTACAAGTCTTGTTGGTTTTTGAAACTAGTTTATAGATTTTAGTTTGTAAAGTCTATCAATAAAATTGTAATAAATTATATGTTCAAAATAAATAAAGTAAATAATATTTATTTAATTATTAAATTGGAATGATATATATATATATATATATGAGCTAAATTACAATCTAATATACAAATAAACAAGTTATCATTTTTAATTGCCCTCGTGGCATCATAAAAAAATTAAAAAAAAATTGTGACATGCCACATTATTAATGAATGTCAACTTATAATAAGTTTTAAGCATCCGAACTAAATAGATACATAGACATATTTTAAGTTAAAAAATTAAAAATAAAATTGTTACTTTAATAAGCTATTAGAACATATATTTTGTAAATTCTAATAAATAAAATATAAATAATATTTTTCTTTGATTTTTTGTTTGTTTTTGTCTGTTTTAACTTATACTGTGAACGGAATATATGTTTATCCAGAAAAGTGTATTTGTCATTTTTTTAAAAATTTAAAAGTATTTGTCCATTTCAAAAATACTTATAGATAAATAAACTTTCGTCAAATTCTAGAAGAAAATGTAATTAACACTTAAAATAATTATACCAAGGGAAGGGTAAGTGTTTATGATTTAAATTGATGATATTTGTATCCATATATTAACCTAAAACCAATCCGTTTATTAATCATAAAATCTTATGTTTAATATTATTGTATAAATTTTATTTCTATTTAATTTATTGCTTATTGATCATTATTATGTATAAGTTTATTAATAACTATTTATTTTACTATTAATATTAACAATTTTATATTGTTGGTCAATAAATATCATGTTAAATGTCATGTCAATTAAATATAAATTATTATCTTAATTTTATTTATTAAATATTATTTTAATTAAAATATAAATTTTATATTAATATAAATAATATACATTATTAATAAGAAAAATAAAAATGACATAATAAAAAAAAAGGCAATTGCTCTAATAAAGATGTCTTTATCATACAAAAATAAAAATGATATAATATCACTCGATGAATTAATTTTCATGTAAATATTGTATTTTTAATTGATATTAACATGTTAATTTGATACAAAATTACAAATAAGGAGCCATTGGATCAATTTGATGGCTCTCATTGTTCCATTATCTTTAGGGTTTAGCAACTAGGAGAACCGAAATCATATTCTAAATTAGTTCCTAAATCTTAGAACTAAAACTTATAGTATTTAATAAGATACTTTATCTTAACAATTTTGATTCAATTTCAATTAATTTTAAAGTATTTTGTTTATAACACTATTATAATTATGTATCAAAATTTCATATTCAAAAAATTAAAAATTATGCATTACTTATAACAAACTAACAATTACTTATAACTATTACACATCCTAAAATCCTATTACTTTGAACTTTTCTCTCCTCTTACTTTGAACTTTTCTCTGAAAAATTTAAAATTTAGACTAGTAATAATGTGTGTGTGTGTGTGTGTGTGTGTGTGTGTAAATCTCAACAATGTAACACTAAAAAATACATTACAATGAATACTTCTAAGTCTAAAAATGAAATAATAAATCTAACAAACTCATTAATTTGTTCATCTTTATAAGCCTAGAGGTTCAAATATGCACAGTAAATCTTCATGCAAGTTAATAATTCTTTTATCATCTCAAATATCAAAATCTATACATAGTTTTAAACGTTAATTCTTTCTAACACAATAATCCTAATGTTAATTCTAACATGAATTTAGCCATACCATTATTTTTCTAAACAAACATGTATTCAAAGAAGATTCCAAAATAGAAGATAAGTTAAATATTTATTGAAAAAGTAATATTTTAAATTTGTGTAAATTTTTTAGTCAAGCAAGGTCAACAAATAAGTTGCCAGTTTAGTTTTAGTTTCAAAATCTATAAGATTGAATCGAATCCAGAAAATTTGATTCTTCACTTTTGAAATCGAAATAGACCATAAATGAATCGGTTCTAGTTCTAGAATCAAACTAGTTAGCTCGACTCTTTTCGATTCTAGTTCAACATGAACCAATGTATTGAATATATGATTTTTTTTGTTTAATAAGGATTTATATTCTAAATATTTAGTAAATTTTTTAGTCTATTTATTGTTAGTAATTTTTTTATTATTATTTTAAAAAATATTATTTAACGGTTAAGTTTTATCTCTATAAGATTTACATATTTAAGGTAAATTTTGATTTATACAAGAAAAGAAAATATCATTTTTTCAAAAAATAGTTTATTATTCACCATATACATAAAAAAAAAAAAAAAAGTTATTCATACATAATATCTTATAATAAATAATTTTTAAAAGAAATAAGTTTATTAATATTAAATATTAATATAAATCTCTATGACTAGACATAAGTAGGAATGGTCTAGTAAGTAAGGCAAAGTATTAATCTTTAGAGTACAAGAGTTATGATAATATCTATTGAGATTTGAGTATGAAAGTATGAGATATATTGATATTAGAGTATGATTCAGTAATTTAAGATTTAAGTGTGAAAGAAAATTATTAAAAATATAATTATAATAATTTTTTACTTAGTAAATTTTTTTCTCTATTCAATTTGATTAACATGATTTTTTTTTTTTTTTTTTGATATAAGAGATTTTGCATAAATATATGTGTTCTGTGATTTGATATTTTTTTTAATCTATCTTTTTATTTATTATTTATTTAATATATTTATTATAAACCATTTGCACCCCAAATTCTCTTATTAGAGAAAACTTTTCCTGTCCCCTCCTACTTCCGCCTTAGAAACGCCTTGCTTGTTCTTGATCCTACAAAGTTGAAGCATTACCTCTGCTCACCAATTTCGCCTTGGCAAGCCTTTGGCAGTCCTTTCCAAGAGTTATGTATGAAAGTTTGCCCTTCTGGTGTTACTGATCAGTAACACAATAATTTCATAATTATTGACCAATAATTTCATAATTTAAAATTAAAAAAAAAAAAACTATGTAAACAAAGACCTAACCCTTCACATGTTATTTTTAACTCGAAGATTCTCAAACTTTTTGAAAGATGTATGTGTCGATGTGGGGACCACGTTGCCTTTTCCTTTTTCTTTGATTTGTTAATTTAATTTTAATACGTGGCAAGAGGGGACCAGCACGACAGAAAACAAAATCATTATTATAAATTAAAAATTAAAAACCACTTACCTCATACGATGGATAATCCTGTAATTTCAAAAACTTCATAAAAGCTAACAATAAGTAGGTGCCACGCCGTCGATCCAGGGGAACCCATCATGACTAAACATAAACCGTTGGATCATCATCCAGTGAGCCAGTCCCGTCCGTCCATTTCCGAATCTGAAGCAAACATTCGCCGTCTCATAAAATCCATCTCTCAAATCAATCTTTTGGGTATTATTCCCGCAACAAAGCAACAGTTTTTCTGTTAGTTTCTGCTGCTGCTGTTGTTGTTGTTGTTACCCTTCTTCTTCTTGTTGTTGTTGATGTTTGAGCTGGGACTCGGTGACTCAGTGACTCATTGAGTGAGGTTTTGTTTGTTTGTTTGTTTGTTTGTTTTTATTTTCGTCTGAAAATCTGAAGAATTAATGGCAGCTGAAGAGGTTAATAAACTCCCAACACTGCCTCCGTATCCTCAGGTACTTCAACAACTCTTCCAATACCTAAACAATAAAACATTTTCATGGGTTTTAACTGATATTGATCTGTATTGTTTTCAACTTTGTTTTCTTTTTCTCTTTCTTTTTTTTTTTTTTTTTCTGGGTACTGAGGAAAAAAGAAACAGAATCGGGATTCTGAAGAATAAGGAGAAACTATAACTATGACATGTTGTTTCTAGGCATTTATTGGATGTTAATATGAATTAATCTAAATGATCACCCCTTTTTTGTCTGGTCTTTATATTTCGCATTTTTGTTTTTAAATATAATTCATCCAAAAATTATGCGCTTTAACCCTTTGTTGTTTGAAAATCATATATAATGATTGATATGCGAAATTTTAGAAGGGGAATTCTGCATCAAACGAAGATTTTACAAATGAGCTTCAGTTGCTTCAAATTTCCCTTAATTTTCTTTTATTTTACTGCTTAATTTTGAGTTTTTCTGAAAATTCTGAGAGACACTTATTTTACTTCGATTCCTCATTTCCATATTCTTTTTCTGCATGATTTGATTTTAAAGAAATATCTTCATTAACCTTAGATTTCAGTATGCTTTAGCTACTGCGTCCGTGGTGTTTTCGGTAGATGTTTCACTGTTATTGTGATGCAGATTTTGTGTTAGCAAATTAAAGCATTGTTATATATTGCTTCATTTCTTAATATTTGTATGTTTTTCCCCTTAAATATTTTGTAGTTTGTTATGAAAAATGTGGGTTGTTTTTAGGAGTGTGAGGCTATCTTCAATTGAACTTATTTGGCATGTATGTTTCATTTACGTGTATAGTCTGGTAAGTCGTAGTTTTTATCTCCATAGATGATATTGTCGACCATTGAAGCATTGAATGAAAAGAATGGCTCAAACAAGACATCGATATCAAAGTACATAGAATCAAAATATGGACACTTGCCAGCTGGGCACGCTACACTCTTGTCACACCACCTAAACAGAATGAAGGATACCGGGGAGTTAGTGTTTTGGAAAAACAATTATGCAAGACGTGACCCTAATGCACCACCAAGGCGAGGCCGTGGCAGACCCCCCAAGCCCAAGGGTCCTATGTCAACGGGCACAGTCCTGGCTCCACCTAGGCCAAGAGGCCGCCCACCTAAGGACCCTGATGCTCCTCCAAAGCCAGTGAAACCTAAGGTGGCAACAGGGACTGGGAAGCCGAGGGGACGGCCCAGGAAAATGGCAAGACCCTCTGGAGGTATCAGTGAAACCACTACAACTACAAAAACAGTGACAGGGACTGGAAGGGGTAGAGGTCGGCCTCCAAAGGTGAAGCCTTCTTTGACTGAAGTGAGTGTTGACCAATAGAACCTTTAGTTTTAGTCGCAGTGGTGTTTCCTTATTGCTTTGCTGTCTCTGTGCTTGTAGAATTGGTGGTGTTAGTTTTGTTCTCGTGTTGTAATTGCAATGTAGAAGTGGATGTTGTAGTTGATGTTGAGGCTTTGCTGTTTTTTTACTTGATTGCAGAGGATGATTGATGCTAATGACTATTTGGCTTAATTATGTTGTTCTCTTATGATTTGCATGAATTTGTAATCTTCCTCAGCTTTGAAATATTGACTTTATGAAACCGAGAGTACTGCTTCAATGTGAAAATTAAGAAATTTAGCCTGGGTTGGTCGTCTTAGATGCCAATTTAAATTGGTCCATGAGAATATTTGTCATTATATTGACGTGAATTTTGGATGTCCCTGATTCATAATTTATAAAAATTTTGATCATTGGATGATAATTTTGCGAGTAATTATGCTTTCATATTACATGTTAGTCACCAATAAATGATTATATGTATTGTTTCAAATAAGTCGTTCCTTGTTTCTGTGTATTATTGCTTGGATTTGGTGTGGTCTTGCAATTACGGAAGAAATTCAAAACGGAAGCGGAAAAATGAGTCCTGGGTTTGGACTGACTTTCGAATAATCAGAAAAGAATTTATGGGGTTGATGTCGGATGACTTTAGCATTCATTGATTTGCATCAGCAAGCCAAGAACCTCGTACAGACAATGCTGTTGGTTTGACAGAGACCAATAGCATGGCAATAGCAACACTTTCGTGCATTATTTTGTGCTCTTTTTGTCTTCCTTGTTGTGCTCTTACTGATGTGGGTCACTATCAATCACGCATGGCATTTTTCTTGGAAAATCAAATGCTGATTAATACCTGAGTTTAAGACAGTTGCTGGCTTAATAATTATCATACATGTAAGAAACTTTTGATATTTTGTTCTTCAAAATCCAAATGCATGCCCATGGACCATCCATTTAATTTTATCTCAGCAGCTTATACAATTAATACTTGTGTACTTCTTGGCTTGGAGTTAGAGGCAACCAAACCATAACCCCAGAAGTGCGGGAACATTACAGTCCGAAGGTAATGTAATGTCGTGCTGAGAATATGCATTTGCATTGGAATTTTCTGAATAAACAGAAATGAAAAAAGCGAATCCTGTTTCCTTTGCTGTCAGTTTCCATTTCACAATTCCAAGAAAGGCATAATACATATCACATCATTACCTAATCCTAATTAATATCTTTTATCTTGTTGGGCTCCCCACAATTGACAATTCCCATCGCAATCGCATTCAGCCCAAACTTTGCAGGATCACATCGGATACCTTTTGAGATTAATGCACACGCATAATGTTTATATACGCCACGCTAAGTCTTTAAATGAAATAATAGACAGACTATTAGCTTCTTTTTTTTCTTCCGTCTTGCCAATAAACACGAAAATGAGTCTCTTAAGGGTTGGCAGGTTGAGTTGTGCAAAAATAAATAATAATAAAACTTAATATAATCCATAAATTTTCACATGAATTATATTAAATTTAAGCTTAAATTAACTCGTAAATTTTTATTATTTAATAATTTAAAATTATTTATTTAATATAAATATAAATAAGCCCACGAGTTTGAATTTGACCTAAGTTTACAGAGTACTTTGATTTTTTGACCCGACTTGGCCATGAGATCTATTTAACACAATCAAAGCAAATATTATACAAGGCAATACAAATTGTAGTAAAGTCTTCTTACTTTCACGTCAGTTGGGTTGGCCTTCTTTCTCAAATTTACTTTTCTTTTGCTTCTTTAAAAATATTTTATGTTTTTTTGTCAACAAACAATGTCTTATTACATATTAATTCAGTCGGTAAAATATTTTAGAATATCAAACTTGATACATCAATAATAATAATAATAATAATAATCAATTTACCTACTTTAATCTTTTACTAAATCAAATTAATTGGATTGGAGGTCAATAAAAAAAAAAATAGATAATATTTTTTTTTTATAATTTTTAATCGTAATGAATACTATCCTTATAGAAATTTAATTATATAAATTATATGATAACATTATATTATAATTACACGTTTTAAATTTTTTTACAGAAATAAAAAAAATAAATCATACAAAATTTGCGATAATAATTTAATATTATTGTATTAATTTTTATTTTAACTCAATGAATCAAGATCGTCGAAGAATAGTAATTATATTTTAACACTTATAGAGATTTTAACCGAAGGAATTAAAATATAAGTTTAATCTCTCGATGAATTTGATTAATTGCTGTACTGTAATATGGGTTTGTTAATAATTTTAGGTTGGTTTTTGTTTACATAAACCGAAGAATTTTGTGTTGTTTTATTTAGAAGAAAATAACGTAAGTGCAAAGTGGTCTTTTTAGTAGAGTGGGTGATATACAGGTATGGCCTTGAAAATGAGAACGAGTCCTATCATATGTTTAAAAAAGAAAAAAAAGCATAGAATTGAGAAAGGTACCTTTGTAAATTCTGTTGCCTGCTAGAATGAAGGTTGAACTCATGATGTTTGTAAACTCCTATTTTACTAATTATGGGTGACAATTCTCTTATTTTTCGTTTCTGTTCTTTCATGGAAGCATAGAATTGAGAAAGGTACCTTTGTAACAGTGTTTATCATCAACCAGTTAGTATATACCTTTGATTTTCCAATTTTATTTTAGGTATCATGACCACACGTTCTTCTGCAGCAAGTATTCATTATCATTCTCTTAGGCATTGTTTTTGTATGAGGTAAATATGCTCATTGATATGTACTTCATTTTTCATCTCAAATCCTTTTGGACTCTAAAATGAGCCACTGAGTTATAGAGGGATGGCTTTAGGTCTACGGGGCTCAAAATGTAATGTACCATACGTAAATTCAATCTCTACCTGCTATCAGAAACCCTCCTTTCAGTCCAAAAGAATGTCTCAAACGGTTCTCCATTGTACTATCAGCGGAAGGATGGGAGAGCGATAATAGCATCTGTAATGTAACGCTCTAAATTTGATAAGCATCACATATGTTGAATTAGGACATACAACTCTTACGTACATATATCAAAATTTACAATAATAATTTATTTACTGTAAAATACTTTATTATTAATAATAAATTATTCTTAAATCTCCTCAATTTCATGATAACTTAATCAAATTTAAAATTCTAAAATAATATCTAAAATACATTACAAATTTTTTATTCATCATCCAAAAAATAATGTATATAAATAAAATCTCTAAACTATTTTTTAAGTAAAACATACACGCCTAACAATTAAAATAATTTATTCTACAAAAGGTAAATGATGATAAATGAATTGTCAACTCAGTAATTAATAATATTTATAACATATACATAATTTTTCCTTTTTAAGTACATAAGAAAATATTTGCAAGTTATTTAATTTAAATATCATATAAAAATATAATTTTAAATAATTTTCTCAAAATAATCATAAGTTTGATATTCATAAATATTAATAAGAGATCGTGTTTAAATCATGTTTCATAAATTCATAAAAGTAAAAACATATAAACATTTATTTTAAAATACATATTCAATTGTTCATGTCACGTAATATTACTTGTTGTCCCAATGATCTGGCTAATTAATAGAATTATAATTGTATGTATACTCAGAACAAAAAACCAACTAATTTAAATAAACAGATATATCGATTATAATCGATTCAAATTGTAATCATAATTATAATACTACAAACAAAGGAGTTAAAATATTTCATTTCAATTAATCAATTAAAAATTATTTAATAACATAAGGCTTGCATTGATTTACTTACAAATCATTTAATATATTTTACAATTAAATATTGATATTTATAAAGCATTTAATAAAACATTTGAAAATATGCAATTTATCAAAATTCATAATATAAATTTATGTATTAGATAATTAAATATTTCACAAATATTTGAGTCAAATAATTTATACAATAAAAATAATTTCATAAGCATAATGTAAAAATAACTCAATAAATATCATAAATGAAATTACTTACCTTGAACTAAATCTAAATCTTTAACTATCTTTAATGATCGTTCGAAGGTTCCGAACTTCTTATAATAATGCACTATCTTATCAAAAATACTTAATATAATACATAGATAAATATAACAAAATTTTGTATATTTACACTATCTACTTATGAAATCTAAACAAGAGTACTAACAAATATGAAATTTTAATTCCCAATCTACAACTTAAATCACACTAAAACTTTACATATTTCATGAACACACCCAAGAATATAATATATAAAATTTTTATAATATTTCAAGTCCAAATTTTTTTTAAAATATTAAATATTTAAAAAAAAATAGTAAACTATTAAGATATTTCAAAAATACATAATGCTCAATAAAAAATTCATAAATATTTAAATACATTTTCAAAAAATTATGAAATTTACAAAAAAAAAAAAAAAACAATAAACATATATACAATATGCCATAAAAATCTTCATAATTATTTAAGTCATTTCATATCTCAAAATAATAAATATTTTAGAAAATAGAAATATGTCCAGCATTATTCCAAAATTGAGGTTTACTAAACTAAAATTCATAAATATTTAAATACAACTCTAAAATTTTGAAATTCATATAATATATAGTAAATATATGTATTAATCAACATATAAAATTTTATAATTTTTAAAGGCTGTTTAATACTTCAAATAATTTATAATATACAATAAAAGTACATAATACAAAAAATTTCAGATTTATAAACCTAACTTTAAAATTCTATATAAAATTAAATTTTCATCCCGTTTAAATAAAATAAACTTCTACCATCTCCTTAACATGTGAAAATTCATAATTTGAAAGTTGTAATAAGCAAACTTGTTAGAATTTTGGTTAAAATAATTTTATAAATAACATAATCAATTCACTAATTTAATACTTATTAGACAAGAAACACTACTTTACAAACATTAATACGCAAAATTCTATTTAATCTAAACTAAAACATGTGAAAAGAAAAGCGAAAAAAAAATCTTAAATAAATTAAATCATACAATAATTCATAACATCAATATAAGAATTTTATTTAATCTCAACTCTAACATGTAATAACTAATGTTAATGAAATTAAAACAAACAATAATTCATAACATTAATACAAGTAATTATATTTAATCTAAATTAAAACATGTAAAAAAAATAATAATCTCAACAAACGATAATTCATAAAAAAAAATAGTTAAAATTTTACTTATGTTGATCAAAAATATTAGCAATGCGTAAAATTTAAAGAAATTCTTTTATTTTGTACATGAAAAATATAATAGAAAACAAAAAAAAAAAAGAATGTGTTTATATTTTGCTTAAAAAGAAAAATAAAATAAAATCTTAATTAATATGATTATATTTAATTAAAAAATAAAAATAAAAAAATAAATATTTTTATTTAAAAATCAAGATTCTTTTAAAAATATAATCACATGTTATCATTATATACGTTTAAACTTAAAAAATTTAAATTCAAACAATCCTAATCTAATTAAAGAACGGATATCACAGGCAATATTGGCAAGGGATACAGTTTTCAGTGAACAATTTGTGAACGCCTTTGACTTGAGATTGGTAGCTCCTGATCAGACTGTTGAACAGGCAGAAGGCGGAATCAGAGATCACGCAGAGTCTTTGTTGCTGGTAAAAAGATCTTTCAGTACTAGAGTCCTGGGATGAAGCACGGAGGGCATTAAGAGCGAGGTCGGCTTCCTTGAAACACGACATCTGTACCTTAATCCATATCAAACCTTGAAGTGAGAGGCCCTGACTGAGGAGGCTCTATGCTGATCTCCGCAATGTCATAACCAAAGTAAAACCTTTGCTTTATTTTCTGTGTCTATGCAAGCTATTACTATGTGCCAACTAGTGCTCTAGTTTGGCGTTCCCAAAAGCTGAAGGAGAGTTACAATTTTTTATTTTTTTTCTATGAGTACGTCAGATTACGCAGCTTAATGTTGATAATGGCAGACCTCTTCAAGTTTAATCAAAATGATCACATTTTGATGCTTAATCCGAAAAACAGTCACTAATCATGTTTAGAAGTCAATTGCTGCATGCATATTTGTTTATTGACGAGCCAACTGAATCGTTACCTATATGAAACATCACTTTGAGTAGTGTACTGTTATATTACACTTTTAACTGGGAATGGAATGGAATTGACAATGCTTATTGTTGATGTAGATTGCAGCGGGATTATGCAGCAAGAGATGAAGATGCATCACGCGCTTGGCAGTGCTATGAGAATATTGTAGTGGCACTTGACGCCATTTTGTCTAGATCACAGTAATCAAATTGCTTTTAAAAACGAAATGAGCTATGTTGACCGTATATTGTTAAACACCCAAATTTTTTCGATGTAGTTCTAAAATTTCAAGACTTAAAGAACAATGGAAAGTTGTCATTTCATTCAAAGTTACACTTCATACAAATTAAGTGACCATAATTTCTTGTTTATAACCAGCAATGTGCATTATGTGATCAAATAATTTGATTGAGAATCATTCCATTTTGGAAATTGGGTCATGCATTTGATCCCTAAAATACTCTTTCTTTTGCCCAATGTCTATGGCAAACGATGGGTAAGTTGGGGAAGAATCCTCTGCTTAGAGAATCAACTGAAAGTTTTGATTTTGTGTGCCATCTAGATGATGTTATCTACAGACAATTACCAAATTCTTGACGATTAAAAGTTTCCTTACAAAGTTTTTGAAGACTCGCGTAATTGTAAGAATGCTGCATACTGCAAGCAATGTGCATGTGTACCCCTGTCAATTCACCAATGGAACCTTTTTAACCTAAAATATAACATGGGATCCATGATTGTTGTAGATTGGCTGGATCCTTTGCGAAATGAATGTGGTAGATTGACCGGATCCTTTGCGGATGCGAACTGTATCAATCCCTGTCCACGTTTGTGTAGAAACACAGGGCCAAATGACAACCGACAATCAAAAGATGGAGACTTTCCTCAGAAGGCTAACACTGACAGATGCAAGGTTGCCTAGATTTTGAAATTAGACATGTTTACAATCATCTTCCTAATTCCTTGCACATTACACAGCAAAATTGCTGAAACTCTCGCAATGCCAACACACAGACGAGAAGAGAGAGACACAGAGGGAGAGAGAGAGATGGGTCAGTTTGAACAAGCACTATCTATTGAAGCTTTGTAAGCAGAAGCTTTGGCAGGCGACAAAATAAGCATCTAAATGCACTAGCAACAGCTAACCAAAACTCGCAAAAATCACAATCAGAAACATTTTCCCGAAACTGACATTTTAGCTATGGAACAAAGCAAAGTCTGTAAAATCTGGCATTTCTGTGCTCAGATTTATGCCCTATTGCTCTGATAAACAAAAAGTATTAACATGTTAATACCCAGAAAGCAGCAGCTGTCAACTAACCAAAATCAAGATGAACCTGTCAATGCAGGGAAGAGTTCTGATATTTTATTGAAAACATCCATAATCTGTAAATTCAGAAAAAAATAAAAAAATAAAAAAAAGAAGAAGAAGAAGAAGAAAGATCAGATGTAAACAATGCAGTAAAGAACAAGGGCATTAAAAGTCGAAGTAGAAGATAATTCAATCTTTAGCATTTTAAGTTCATGTGATGCACTTGGCTGTTGATCCTATAAAAGCTCTGTAACATTATTTTAAATTAGATGAGTTCAATGGCTCATCAGAGGACAATTTAAATTGACTTTCAATCAACAAAAGACAAAATATGACCCATATAATAAATCTGGACATACCTCCTTGTCATTCAGGTATTTTAAAATGCTGATGGCATTCTGTGAACACTGCAAAACCATTGAAATATTAGAGATTTTCAATAAAAGATTAGTCCAGAATAGAGGGGGAAAAAAAGTTAGAAGGTCAATTAAGTACTCAGGGTACATACATCCATTATGGCCGCTTGAACTCTTGGATTTTGGAATGCCAAAAGGAAATCGGGATTGGCCGTGATATTTGACAACGCTTCTTCAGGTGTAAGTCCAATCAGATCTGTAAGATGACAAGAATGTGGGTCTCAGATTATCCATACATTTTTGAGCCTTCACAAATGTACAACATTTCCTTTCAACTTTCACACAATGTATTGTATTATACATATCAAAAAGAAGCTATGACAATACTTAATAAATTCATTGATTATCAATGAACTAGTATTAAGGTCTTTCCCTCTTTTTTCTCGAGGCAGCAATTTTTCAACATTTCTTTTTCTCTGTCTTTGCTGTGCAGTTTTATGTTAAACTAAAAATTCATTGAAAAATAAAACTTAAATGTGAGCCAGTGAAGAAACAAAATAACTCAATACAAAATATCTTCTTGTTCTTGGTTTAGCCATGTATAAATGTGGCACCATTTAATCAGAAATAAAAAAGAAATTTTATCAATAACCGTATAAGAAATGAGATAGATCTGAGTGGGAAATGTTAAATGAATTTATGGGCCAATTGAAAGCACTAAAATAAAAAACCATCCCAATCTGAGAAATCTGAGTATGCCATCAATTTCATAAATCAAACAGCAAACACTTATGATACTAATAACCCAATGTGACTAGAGGCTAGGCAATTTTAAACTTACCAAATTTTTGTTTAGCCTCAGGACTGGTAATATCAAAGTTCTTGAGGGTATCCAAAACCCGGCTGTCCCATTCACCGCTTCCACCCATATTACTCATGAAACAAAGATAAATGATAGAAACACAATTTAGGTCCACTGAGCCAAGCAAATTCTAGTAAGAACTTATCAATACAACTGCAGCCTACTGAAACCACAGATGAAAAGGATGGGATTGGAACAAAAATATTAGAGTTAATTAGAAGAGTCGGGTCTCAAAAACAGTCACTATTCAGGATTTTAATCTAGCTACTCAGGTTAAAAGTTATAATCACAAGCATGGTGATGGGAAAAATTCAAGCAGATTAGGCACTGGTACCTGAATCAGAGCCCAATTACATAAATATTAAGACAAAAACATATACCAGCTAACATCCAACAGATGAAATCACAGGCTACCTGGTTATAAATTGTAGCAATATGTAATTGAGGAAAATAACAGCAAATCAAGAATGATTAGAAGAAAGAAATCATAAACTAAGATTCAGCACTCAAAGAAGGTATGAGTATGAGCATAAATTACAAAATTGGAACTACATCATGACAAGAGGAACAAAGTTGAAGAGTATCAGGGGGGAAAAAATGCCTCTGTAAGTATAACAGATTTATTTTTAAAGAAAAAGTGTCAGCAGCAGGAGTCAAATTCAAAGCAAACAATTCCACATGTAATAAAAGTAATAATAATAACAATAATAAATAAACAAATAGACAAATAGACAAATAAGTAAAGGTCAGTTTCAAATTTTAATAATAGTCATTTAAAGGCTCCACCTGACCACTAAGTTAATAGAAAAAAGCTAAAATTGAAAACTGAAAGGTTTATCATGTGTCAGACAGGACAAAATATTCATACTACAGCTATTAGAAACTTGAAACCGGAACATTAAGTCAATATCAGTAAGATTAAGAATGCAGAAAGATCATAACTTCAGAACAACAAAGACAAGAGGCTCATAAATCAGCAACTTTAAAGCAAATAATGCTCCAAATATGCTAGATAAGTGAGAATAACGAGCAAATTCCAAGACAATAATCAAGTACAGGAAATGTCAAAGTTAGCTTACAGCATCTCTTGCAATTGTTGATGATATTCAGGATTTTGCAGCAACCCTATTAAACAATATGCACCACAGCCAAAAAGGTATACATAAAATTAATACACATACTAGATGCAAATTTTCTAAGACTAATTAAAATAAAATTTTTCAGTTGCATATAATTTTTAAAAAAATAAAGGTAAAGAAAAAGATAAGAGAACTGCATAAACCAGAATAAGTAGTTCTATCACAGTGTGGAGCCACGATGAAGGAACATACATCATAAATACAAAGAGGTATGCAAAATTCAGGTCCCAAAGTTAGATTAAAAACAGAGTTCATAACTCAATTCCACAATGTGAAGAAGCTGAACACAGATTGAACTTTAAAAATTCTGTAATTGTTTACAACAGGGCAGTAAAAAATGAAAAGACCATAATGTACACAGTATGTTATACAAATTTTATTGAGCAGAACCGACACTTAACCTTCTCAAAAAAAGAGGTGTTACTGAAGGATGACTTACATTTGAAGGTATCGGGATTCCTCATCTCCTCGGGTAGAGATCTGTAAGACATTGAATAAAAATAGATTTTTCTTATGACAACACGGAAAATAAAGTATGCAAGAAGAAAGTCAGCCAACTAGGCATCCAAGCTGCCAGGTAACTACATAGCAAAAAGAGTTCGCATATGCATGCCATGATAGCAAGCAAAGTTTTTTAGCACAAAGTTCAGGTTTGAAAATTTTACTTCCTATTCTACTTCTTTCGCCACAAGCAATAATGATTAACCCCAGGCCTGCAGCTTGTTTTCACTCCTTGTTGGATGGAAATCAGATAAAAGTTATTGTAATTCATATACAAGATTTTGGCCTTCTGAACAAGTTTAATCGAGGTCGAAAGGTACTTGTAGCCATCAATTCCTTACAAAGGCAGAAAATTATTGCCTCTGGGAAAACGGTTTAGGCTTCAAATCAACATATCAAGATGAAATCAATGGTCAGACTAAAAAAGAACAAAAGCTAAGAGCCAAAACCAAATTTAGAATTCAAAAGTACAAATTGATAAAAGGAAGAGAAACTATATTACGGATAAATCAACTTCTGCACATTTGGCTCTTCCGTCAATTTCTCTAAGGTTTCCACTGTCAAGCCAGGGCCTGCATTTCCTGTACATAGACGAACAAGAACATGCTTAAGATGTTTTATTAAATTATCAAGAAAGAAAGTACATTGACACAAATTAGGCATCTATAGCCCACGACTCATAATAGAAATTAATAAGGTTGAAGTGGAGGTTGTAAACTTCAACTTTGAAGTAAAAAGTTACCAGGAGCTCCTAATAGTTACAAAAGTAAAACTAATACATATCTGGTTTATGCCAAGCGGGTAATATGCACTGAAAAAAGTTCGATATTACAGCAAGAAAGGCAAAATGACTTGTAGCATTAGATCAGACACTGATCCAAACATCTGACAAACATGTACACATGCACATGCACATAATACAATCACACGTATGCATGAATGCGACCAAGCAAGCACCTAAAAATTTTGAACTAGCTTCGCCAAGAAACATTAATAACTGCACATGTTTTATCAACTCCTTATTTTCAAAGTGGAAATTGTATACACAAAAAAAATCTGCAAAGGACACATCTTAACCCACAAGGTGCACAGAAATAATTTTATAAATAAAAAAATAAAACCTTACATAAAATCTTTTGAGAAAACAAGTTGTAAAATCTGAAACATCAATATGTTTCAAGAATGAACAGAGCCCTTATGTAAAATTAACAAAAAAATTGAGGGGGAAATAAATCCAATAGTGTAGTAGACATTTACTGGAATTGATAAACACATCAAGAATCATTTTTGAAGTCAATGTCTTTCAGAGTATCCAAACCAGTATAGCAGTTCTTTTTATTTTTTGATAATAGGCTAACGTCTGAGATCATGAACAAACACGTTACACTTTTAAATATGTAAGGAATATTGTTCAAACTCTTTGCTGTCCTTTTATTTTAAATGTCACCATTGCTCCTCTTTGTCATTACCAGTGTATTAGATGCTTAATTTCAGATAAAGTGGACGGTAATGATGTATGAAGGAAAGTAGGCAACTGATGGAGATTTAACAAATTAAAAAACAACAATAATGCATTTAATGATAATCCACTATAAACAAAAATATTTCAACAATTCTAGACACCAACATACAGTGGACTTTACCATATAGAATGGCAAAGATAAAAGGCAGGATCAATACTTATCAACATCACAACAAATTCAGAAACCAATTCATGTAATCTAGAATAAACTACAATTACAGTTTGAATGGTAAATATGGCAAACCGATATAAAGTTTCTGCTTCATTTGCTACTTTGATGTTAATGCAAGATAAAAAATATCCAGAACAAGCTGTCACGGGGTTAATCTTTAGCGCAGCTCACCCATGCAACACTTAGGCAACTTTCCCTTTTTTTTTAAGTTGCTAAGTAAGCCTTAATACCTTTCTCACAAACTCAAGAGAAAGGTTAAGAAGTGTGTATACACAGAGCAAACAATCCACAGAGTATTTACTAGCAAAGAAGGTTTTATTACACAAGAAGGCTTTGTTATAAGGCTTTTGGAGTGTTGTTGAAACTCTAAACTTGTTGGATTGTTGAATTTTTGGATGCTTTACAAAATGAAGCAACCTCCTATTTATAAGCTTCCATGCCACCAAATGTGTGGCTATAAATTTTTTTCTAGAATTCTCTACAAGATATTTACATAGATAGTTCTAGAAAAATCTAGAATACTCGAGAAGTATTCTTTTGATACCCAAATGTGCATAAAATTTTGAGGATTATGGTGGTTTTTACCTTTTAGAGTAGCAGAGCGTGACAAAGCGCCTATGATTATACAGACGTCAAATTACTATTATTACATTCTTCCATAGAAAAGCAATAAGTGAGAGTCGGTTGGTTGGGTAAAACCTCTTCAAATCGTACTCGCACTACTCTTGGGAAGGGTCTTACAGTTATGTAATACTTAATCGAAACATCAAGGGATCCATATGTAAAGGAAATCAGTGGCGTTTTAGCATAAAGGAAATCAGTGGCATTTTAGCATAAATGAAATCAGTGGCGTTAAGGTGTAAAGGAAATCAGTGCGCTAAGTGTAAAGGAAATCAGTGGCATTTTAGCGTAAATGATATTAGTGGCATTATAGAGTCAAGGAAATCAGTAGTGTTTTAGCGTAAAGGAAATTAGTAGTGTTTTAGCGTAAAGGAAATTAGTAGCGTTTTAGCGTAAAGGAAATTAGTTGTGTTATCCCACTATAACATTGCTTTACATCAAAACATTTCTGAAAATGAAAAAAAAAATGCAAATTCAATGAAATGACAAGTGAATTCTCTCACATTAAACAAACAGAAAACACATTCTCCAGAACTGTTAAATCATCGAATTATGAATTTGCTTAAATAACTTGAATATGCATATATGAACTTCACTTAAGCATAAACCCAGCCAAATAAGCTACATAATCATACCACCACCATGCACTCTAAATTTATCCCTTTAACGAACAAAACAAAATGGCCTTCAACAAGAAACTCTCTACTAATTACACTCATCCATAGAAGAAGTGGTTCATAGACTTGTATTGTCACATCTCACATCGCTAACGAGTGAGTCTAAACTTTAAATTATATAACTTAGGCCTTTTAACTTGGTAAACGCATTTCAAATAGCAAAACCCAAGAGCAAATTTGTAATAGATTATATGCTCAAAGCAGACAATATTTATTTAGTTGTTGAACTTGAGTTGTTACAATTGATATCAGAGTTGACCCACAACCTGATGTGTGGATATTATGTTTTGTGGCATTACTGTTTTATCCCCTTCATGAGGGTGTGGGGTCCAAAGAGGAAAGATTGTCACATTCCACATCGTTAGTAGGTGAATAAAGGTTATAGGTTAGACATCTTAGGTTATTTAACTTGGTAGACCCGTTTAGGGTTGCAAAACAAATGGCAAACCTATGATGGATTATGTGCCCAAAACAAAAAATATTCACTCAATTGTTAGACTTGGGCTATTACATGTATTATGTCACTAGCAGTGGAGATAGCAATACAATGATAAGGAGTAACAACAATTTTACAAAATTTTACTTATGTGTGGATTGGGCCCCGAAGAATCACTTACACCATGTTTGAATGCAGCTCCATTTTGCGTAACCTTCACAGGATGTCCAAATAATTGAATATAAAAAGAATTATTTTAACCACAACCACTAGAAACAGTTCAACTGCAAACACTTACTTTCTTAGTAGGCCGAGCATCCTTTGATGAACTTGTTGCTGTCACATCTTCAAAGTTATCAAAAGGACTTCTTGGTATGGTTTCTTCAGGAGAAACATCTACAAAAGCTACAAGTAGTGCTTGCATAAGCATTTCTTACAAGACATGCTACCAAAAATCATACAAGCACCCTACAAGATATGTGACCAAAAATCATATAAGCACCCAACAATTGCAACATATCAAGGATCAACTTGAAAATCAATAGCTACCATTTTATTAACCACCCTCAGAAAAAAACATATGCCCTAGGATTAAGACTAATGTTTCATGGTAAAATGCAATACATACTTAAAACAGAAAAATACAGACACCTCAGAGCAAGCCTCTCATCTATCTAGCATGACTGAGACAAAAACAGAAGGAGCAAAAGAATCCATCGAGCACATCTACTAGCAATCCATATCCATAGAAACACATTTCAAGATGCAAATTAAACATTTTTAGATCTACCCAAAACCTAAAATTAAATTCTTTTACTTTAAAGATCTAATATCTCAGATAACTTTAGATATGCATCACGTACATGTTGGATTATGCGAATATAAAGATAATAATACAGAAATTTTGGGCCAAGCACTATAAGCACTTAATCTCCAAAAAGAATGAATATCAAAAAGCAAGTCCACATGGAAAGGGTCACAAAGCACAGATATATTCTGAATTCATAAGCAGTCTGGGGCAATCTACTTAATTACCAGATTTCTTTGGCTCATCCTTTACTTTTGCTTCACCCTTTACTTCTGTTTTACCCTTCACATCAGTGGCTGAAGCTGCTTCTACTTTTGTTGCAGGTATATCAACTGTAACTGTAGATTGCGAGGCAGCTGGAGGAGGAGCAGTAGGCGCTGATGCCAGAGGAGTCGGAAATGGGAAAGGTGATCCAGGAGAAAAGGCAGGATTGCTGAATTGATTATTCTGTGTGTTCATCTGGTTCATCATAGTTTTGAAAGCTTATTGCACGGCATATTGCTTCAGAAGAATTAAAAAGCCAAAAAAAAAAAAAGGAAAGATACAATGTCAAACTCTGCTATAGCTACACAAATAAAAACCTGTTAGCTATTCTACATGGAAAGAGCTGACCAATGGAATAAAAAGAAAATGAACCTGGTAAATCCTCATTAGAAATGCCTCGTTGGAACAAGCATAATGAAGGGAATGATCAAGAAACTTTTTCCAAAGGACTGGATGAAAAGCATAAGATTCAAGGATTTGGTACAAAAAGAAGGAAAAGCCGGGAAAAAAATAACCACAATAAGACAAAAATTACTCAAAGTCTAACTCCATTTAACCTGTCTCCTACAAACAACAAGGACTCAAAAACGATTATAATTATCATTGCTTTGAGAAAACAGAATGAAAAAATATTTCTATCAAGCTTAAAAGAAATTTCCAAGTTTCGAAATTCAAGCCCAGAGAAGAAACCACTTGATCAGGTTTCAGTGTCAGAAGGAAAAAAAATCCTAACAAATCACACCCAAAAAGATGAAAATTTAAGGAAAAACCACAGAGCATATGTAAGAGACCAGTAAACCCACACTGCTCAGCAAAAAGAGGAGTGAAACCTATCAAACACAGACATTCGATAGAAAACCATGGATGGGCAAGAGGCAAAGACAAACTCTCCTAAAACAAAACAAAAAAAATCTACAATAACAGTTCATTTCGCCAAAACAATCATGTCTACTCACAGATAGCACAACATGCAGCTCACAAAGATGGAACATGCACCTGATGCAATTGTACAATCCAGCAAATACATTTGTTCTTTCCAAAAGAGCATATTATGAATCCAGAATAAAAGTTGAAATATATTAGCAGTTCAAAAGAAGCTTCAGTTATTGTCCAGACAGGACACACTTGATGAGTTTGCAATACTCTCATTGCATTGCTTCATCAACAAGATCAACTGTCTCTTCAACAACACTAGAGTAACTCACACAGCATATATACTGTACTCCATAGGAGAAAAACACACACCTTCAATCTCGAAGCCACCTGCCATTTCATTCAACTTGTTAAATATTTGTACCCAAATTGAAAAGAAAAGAGAAAAAGTTGAAAGAAAGCACGTGGAAATAGTAGTACTCACAGATGAAAATAGCGCTGAGAGACCAACACCTACTACAACCCAAAAGAAAGGCGAGCCTCTGCACAACAAAACAAAACAAAAAAAAATAACAAACTGTAATCTAACTCTGCAAAACCTAAAATTAAACAAATGGTCTTTTAACGGGTGCTATTGTTCGACTCACTGTTTTTAGAAAAATTAATCACTGAGAGAATACTTTCATCTGAATACAATCAAATGCCTTTTTCACCAAAAAAAAAAAATCATACTTAATCACTGGGTGCACACCAGATGATGTTTATTTATCCAAAGAAAAAAGATGATATGCATTTCAGTTAAACACTAGTTAATCAATAGAAACCGCCTCTTAGTGACACCAAAAGCAATTCCAAAACCACCAAAAAACTTCGAAAAATAATAATAATAATTGAAGTACATAGTCGATGATGGCGGTGGAGTTGATAAATTGGGATAACACCTACTGACGACGTTTGTTCGCTCCTCCCAGAAGCTAAACTCGCAAAACCATCAGCACCGGTTTCCCTATAATGTAAAAACGCAAATTAGGGGCACCAATATACTTAATTCAATAAGATATGAAAAAAAAAAAGAGGGAAAATTACCGTTTTGGGAAACTCTACGAGGAACAGCGAGGGCAGAGACAGAAATTCTGGAAGTTCTGAAGGCAACTCTGGAAGTTGAAAGTGTGAAAGGTAGAGCAAAGGGAGAATTTCTCCTGGGTACGGAAATTCCTCTGGCAGGGTTTCTGAAATTTCTGTAGTGTGAACATAAATTCGGACTAGTAGAAGAAACCAACTCAGCGTTTAGATTTTTCATTCCATCAGTTCATAAAACCCAGAAAAACACTGTAGAAGGCGAGAAAGAGGGAATATAAACTGATTTGAATCTTAAAAGAGTCTGTTACGAAAATTGATCGTTTTTGTCTGCATCCAGCTCTTTGGGGTTTCTGGGGAGAGAAGACGAGGTGGGCTCTATTCCAAGGCCCATTCAATAGGCCCAACTCAACTCTTTCCAATTATTCGTTAACAAATACTAAATATATCCCATCCTCTTTGGTTACACCCACATACTTCCCTCAAATCTGAATGTGTTGCTTTAAACACCCCGTTTATCTTCTGACTACATCCATGTTTTTTCTGATCAAGTATAATTATAACGCGTTTGGAACCCCTCTCTGGACTGCACTATCATTACTGTTGACCTCTAATTTCTTTTCTCGTATGTTTGACTGCATATCAAACATGAACGGACCTGCATTATATCTACATATAATACATGCC
>CP135558.1:3580861-3614810 GCA_032402905.1 Khaya senegalensis | reverse complement strand
TTGTTATTATTATGATCATATGAAAATAATTTAATATATTTTAGTAAAACAAAGTACTCAAATTTTATTAATATATTTTAAAATTTAAATTATTAAAATAAAAATATAAAAATAATAAATAAAAATTAAATAAAAAAGTACTCTAATACAAAGGGTGACTACCATTCCTCACTTATTACATCTTTATAAAATATCGATATAATTAAAAGTTTAACTTAATTTTTAAAATTATTTGAAAGAATAAGATTACAATTTTTTTAATTTTATAAATTTTTGTTATAAAAAAATTAAAAATTTAATTATTTTAAAAAATAAAATTACAATTTCTCACACTTGTAATTTAATTAGAGTAAATAAAAATTTTTTAAAAATTCTTGTTAACTCTTATATCATTCGACCAAATAAAAGAATTTTTGATATTTTGAGAATTTTTTTTCATTCTCTATTTTACTCTTTCAATCAATCCTACTCTTAAATTAATTTATTTATTAAAATAATTAATTTATTATTTAATTCTTAAAATTCAGTATGATATAAATTTTTTTTTTTATTTATATAAAATAATCTAATCTCATTTAAAAAAATGATACTAAAATACTTCATTAAATTATGGGTGCAAAAGCAAATTGGTGACTCGATTTAAATTTTGCTCAAGTAATTTTCGAATGACATAAAAGCCCTCTGTACAGCGGCGTGGAAGACTTTGATTGGAGGACGCAGCACAAACGCAGACCGCAATATGTAGTCAAATGAACCCTCTCAATAGTGACTTACACCGCGTTCCTCGAAGCACAATCTCACTAGCCCTAGAAAAAGAGAAACAAAAGGGAAAAAAACAAGAGCCAAGTCTTATTAAATCCCCAAACCCTAGCCATTAATCTCCCAATTTTCTTAGTTCGTCTAAGTTTAGTAGTCCAGTTTGCGTAGAGCCAACCCTTCTCTCGTTTTTCTCAGGTATTATTTTCTCTTCTCCGTTCCTGATCGGAAAGTAAAATTGTTGATTTGGGCTAATTCGTGTGGTTTTACTTCCATTTTAGCAAACTAGTGTTTTTTTTGGTTTGTTTATATGATTTGGTTCATTTTTAAAGTTCTCGCTTGAATTTTCCATCATTTTTGAATTACGTGTTTAGCTATGTTTGCTTCCAGATTTGCAAGAATTAGTGTCTTTTTTATTAGTTCTGCATGGTTGATTTAATTCAGACTGTTGAAAAGCCGTTGTTCTTTTATAAAAAAAAAAAGAGTAGTACTGCGTGCCAGTTGAAAGATTTTTTGTATTTAATTATCGGATATATTTCTCTAACTATTTGTATGTTCTGAAAACTCTGGGGTTAAAAAAAAAATAATTTAGAGCTTTTGGTCCGCTTTTCAGTGTTGGTGCGTGAACAGTTAATGCTTCGTCATTTTTTAATATAGTTGCATGATTGTGGTGTGCTTGAATTTCAGATTGAAAATTTATTACGTCTGTGGTTTGTGATATGCCTTTTCCCCCCAAAACATTGCATTGATTATAGCTTCATGAAGTGGTAAAAGTGAAGATTTGTCATCAAAATTGTTTTCTAGTTCAATTTCTTCATTACTATTAATGTAAAATGGTTTTCTTGATTCTCAAGCAGTAGGTTCTGTCAATAGTTCATAGTTTTGAACCTGTTGAACATGCTAGTAAAGTCTGAGGATTTCTAGGTGTTACGGAAACAAAACATGTCTATATTAGTTGTATGAGTAGTATTTGATGATGCATTTATGGTTGCTAGAAAAATGTGTGAATTAGATTCTTGGTTCCACCCATCCTGCTCCTATAGGTGCTCCATAATGATACTGTTAGAAGTATGAAGCTGGTAGTGATGTGTGGTTATTTTTAATAGAATCATACTGGCTGCTTATGGTGTAGTCATCCTTCATAATGTTATGTATGAAATTACAAATTCATGCAGCAAGCTTATAAGGTCTAATTAACATGATATGATTGATGATCATTTAGGATAATGTTTGTTAATATACTTAGTTCCTTCTCTCTCCTGATTTGCAGTTTTACTTGCCATTTATTTTCTCCCGAGGAATTGAATTTTGTGTGGCACATTCAATGGCTACACATGTCGACATGTCTCTTGATGACATTATAAAGAGCAGGAAAAAAAGTGAGAGAGGAAGAGGACAGGGCAGGCCCCGTCGTGGCCGTGGCCGTGGCCCAGGCGGTACTTTTAGTGGTGGAAGAATGGAAGGGGCTGGGCGCAGAGGTCCTCTGTCAAATGCTCGGCCATCATCATATGCCATTGCCAAGGCAAGCTCAAAACTGTGGATGTTTTTTGCCCATGATGAGACTTTAATAAGATTAAGAATCCAATATCTGAGGGGATCTCTAACCGTGTTTTACATATTCAAAGAGGATTTCTAATGCTACATTGACCATCGAGAGGCTTTTTTGGCTCCAACACTAAAGAATTTTCTCTACATGTTACATTCCTACAACTACTCTCTTGATTTCTTTGTACTTGTGGGTTATTTGGGCTATATTCTGGGGATTTTGCAATCAGATCTCACATTTATGTGCAGAAGTTCTCTGGTGCTTCGTTAAGTTATTATGCTACTTCATAGCATTTTATGTGAAGGAGCTTTATTAGCTGAACATTCAAAATGGTGCTCACCTACACATAGCATCGCATAAGAATTAATGGGTTCAAGTTCTCTATACCCGTGCATATTTCATATCACGTAGTTTCAATCTAATTAGTGATTGATGGCTGGTGGTTTACACATGAAGTTTATGATGGATCCCATTGCCATGTATGGACTTTCTTCGCTGCCAGATTTTGGTTACTATCCTAGTTCATGGCCTTTTTGCAAAGGAGCTTCCTTCGCTTAACTTCGGAACTGGAGTTCTCACCCATAACATAATAACGGTCTATAAGCAGTGGGTCAAATCTTTTACTCCATCTATCATCCTTCAATTCAATTTGATGGTGTTTGATTACTAGGTTGCTCGAGCTTTTCACCTAAATGGATTCCACTTGTTAGCAGTTTCTTTTATGTTTTGTGGGAATTCTGCTGATATCTGGTTTGATATTGAAGAATGGTGAATTATTTTGTTATTCTGTCATGTGCTGACTTGTTTTTCTCCTGCTCGGTTCTCTTTTTCCACTTCTTTCTATTAGCCTATTCGCAGACCCAGGAGCTTTCCCTGGCAGCATGATTTGTTTGAGGACAGCCTTAGAGCTGCAGGAATATCTGGAATAGAGGTTGGCACAAAGTTATATGTTTCCAACTTACATCCTGGGGTGACCAATGATGATATAAGGGTACAGCTCGAGCTATACGTTCATACTACATACTGTATATATGATTTCTGAAAGTTTTTTCATGGATATGGTGTGCAACTCAGGAACTTTTCACTGAGATTGGAGAACTGAAACGATATGCCATTCATTATGACAAGACTGGTCGCCCGAGCGTGAGTTCTTTGCCAGCTTTTGTACTTTTAAACCATTAACAGGTTGCTCTATTCTTGAATTTGGTTTGATCTATGTCATGTCAGTTGATGTCTTGTGTACTTTACAAGGTGCTTATGATGTGTTTTGACCATTCGTTAAACATAATGGCTGTAGATTAAATTTGAATTCTGCTTGTATGTTTAATTTTAGTACAGTGAAATTTTAAGCTGGTTGAGAAATGCGGAAATCTGTTGCTTGCATGTAGTTCAGCAGGATATCTGTGATTCATATGTTGTTCTATTGTCAATAAGAATTTTTAGCTTTCCTATCTTGCTTGATTGTGGGAAGGGCACTCTCCCATCGTGGTTTATGGACATTACAAATTTTTTATTTTTAAGGCTGGAAGTCTTGGTATTTTCTGATGCATTTATCTCTGTAGGCTATTTCTCATGGTGCCTCAAACATTGAATTGTCATTTGGCCTGTACAAATTAACTTCTTAGTTATAATTGTCAAATGTGCAATTTCTGGTTGTTTGTCATGGTTGGTGACATGGCATATTCCTTTGTTGGTTGCCATCGTTGTTTAAACTTGTACATGCTACATGGTTTCAGGGTTCAGCCGAAGTGGTGTATGCCAGAAGAAGTGACGCATTTGCAGCTCTTAAGCGGTATAACAATGTACTGTTGGATGGAAAGCCCATGAAGATTGAAGTTGTGGGCACCAACTCAGAAGTGCCTGTTTCAGCTCGTGTTAATGTAACTGGAGTAAATGGTAGGAGGAAGAGGACAGTTGTTATGACGTAAGTAAAATTTGAATAACTTGGTGTTTAGTTAACAATGTGAAGGTTGAGCTAATTGACACTGTCTATTGGTCTTATTGTACTTGCATATACCACTTCAAGGTTTGAAGTTCGGAATCTGATATTATTTTATTAGTTATGATCAAAAGGGTTGTTTTGCATCAATTTTAGAGGTGTCTGCATCTTCTAATTGGATGTTTCTGTAGCTGTTATTGGCTGCAAGCATGTTATTGTCGTGGTAGAATTTATAAATGGTATCAATGGCTATTAATTAATTTAATTTGTTTTAATTGACAAATATATAGTTTTACCGGGCATGAAAATTTTAGTTTTATCTAAACTGTTTGATGTTTCATTGTCCTAGATTTAAATGTGGCATGTTATACAACAACAATGTTTATAATAAAAAAATTATTGCTCCTACTGATTATTATATTAATTGTTGAAAGTTGCTTTGATATTCTGACTTGAAGAACCAATATTGCTCTAGTTTTTCTTTTCTTTGTTTTTTTTTCTCTTAGATATTTTACATCCTACATAGGTCATTTAGCAAATGGGATGCTTTATTGTTTAGCTGGTTATTACTGAGAGCACTAGCTTAAATTTCTTATTTGATGTGTTGTCAGCTTTTTTATGTGTTAAAATTTCACATTTTCGTGCAAACTTCACTGATGGTGATATTGTGCAGGTCGGGACCAGGTCTAGCACGAGGCTCTGCTGCAATTAATCTTGGCTCTGGGTGAGTTTTTGTTACAGATACTGCAACTTGCCTTGTTTTGCTCTTAAGTCTACTTTCTGTTAATTCATTTTCACAGTTTTTCAGTTTATTAAAGTCATGTTTTGGTAATTTTCTTTTTTGGTCTTTTTTTATTGGTCTAGATTGTGTGTGATGTGTATGGAACAATTAAGCATATCTGCTTGTTTGTATTTTCTTAGATGATTATGTGTGTTTGGGGAAAAATTCTGGTGTTTCTTTTTATGTGGTCTTTGCCAAAAGTTTGCTATTTCTAATGCTTTGGATTTTTTTTGGTAAGCTTAGCCTTTTCTTGTTCATACAAATGTGGCTATGCTGAGATAACTTTGCTCTTGTTTGCTTTGATTTGGCTTGCTCTTTTAAGTTATTTTTAGAGCAAACATGAACTTCAACTGGACTGCAGGCCTACTTTCACTTAACTGATGACGACATGGTAGTTGGATTTCAGCTCTTGGTATATTTGTTTGCCTATGCCAGAAGGCTGCAACAAGATACCTTTTTTCTTTCATTCTACATTCCTGTTTGCTAGAATTTCCACTTTTGAGTGGTGGTCTTGGAAGAGTTTTAAAGGGATGAATAAAAGTTCATGCCACTAATCAAACTCAGCAATCATCTGGATAAAGCTTGAAGACAGAAGCTTAAGCTCTGTTCATTTTTCTGGGAGATGAACAAGTTCATCTCACTTGAAGTTTTGTTTGATTGATACATGTTCATCGTTTCTGTTGCGGCCTTTTTTCCTTTACCAAGTAGAAATTGCTTTTGCTTGAGGGAATAGACCTGAGTGCAAGTGGGATAATGTTTGGAATGAACATCAACTATATGTAACTATGTAGCTTTTGCAAGTGTGCTGTTGCTGCTGCATAAACAATTATGAGTTTATACTTGTATGTGTCATATTGTGTTTGATATTTGAAGTCATTGGCGATGTAATTCTGGAGTTAAGATGGTAAGCAATTTATCAGTTTGTTTGACACCATCATGGCTTTTAGCATAGCATTAATACACTAGCCAGATTACTGCCATTGTTTCCCAAATTTTGCTTCTGAATTATGCCCAATATTAATGATTAATTAACCTATTATTGGATCATGCTGCAGTCAGAACCATCGTGGAGGTATGAGGAATAGCCAAGGCCGTGGTCGTGGTGGTGGTCGTGGTCGTGGGAGGGGCCGAGGTCGGGGCCAGGGCCAGGGCCAGGGTCAGGGCCGTGGACGTGGTCGCATGCTGGGGAAGAAGCCAGTTGAGAAGTCTGCTGATGACCTTGACAAAGAACTGGATACATATCATGCAGAAGCCATGCAGAGTTAGTGGACTTTCAACTGCGTGAACTGAGTTAGTATTTTAGCATGTGTTAGCAAGTCAGCTGAAGAAATGCTCATAACTCGGGTTGTGACTTTTCACATTCTGTTTATGTTTTAATCATGGGCATGTGTTCTTTCCTTATTAGATAGCAGGCATGGTTGTAAATGAAGCTGTTGGATGTTCTATGAAAGCTTTGTTTTTATCTTGAATTCATAATATCTTGTGCATTTTTATTCTCCTTGTATCTTCAATTAATAGTTCTGCCGGCCTTTCCGATATTATGCATATACAAGATGATGCCTTGTCTTGAGGATTTCGAGGATGGCTGGATTGCAAAGGCTAATTTAAGGATTAAGGTGGTGTTGGATTTGGAATTTGTTTGTAATATGGAAGGCCAGGCTATTTACATCTTCAAATGTTTTATGGGTCCAAATGTGTCAATAGGGAAAAGTATATCATAGGTTTGGTTCCTGTAATGGCTAATAGAATCATGCTATCCATATAAACTTCACTTCACTTAATTATTGCTATAATTGGTTTATTTTAATACGAATGTGTGATATGATTTTACCGGTGAATGCTTGGAACGTGTTCATAATGCATAGGGTATAAAACAGAAGTCGATGTTCCTTCCAAGTTTTGTTGCCAAACAAAAGAGAGAATACACAGAAAGTAAAAACCGTATACTTGTATTAATCACATCAAAACGAACATATTTGAATTAAGGGGAGCACAGTAATTAACAGCAGGACGACGAAAGGGTGTAAAACACTGCACAAATAATGGAGGTCGAGGAATCAGTAGTTGGCAATATCGTGGCACAATTATCTTCCTCGGTCTTCTCTTAATTCTTGCATCCATTCCGTACAGAATCCCATCGAACTCTTGTTCTTCAATCTTGTAACATTTCTTAATCTTCCCAAACACAGCAGCAGTCACTAAGCTGTCCGAACCCGCGTTGTGAGCTTCGCCAAATCTCCCCACATTCAAAATCTTTGCTGCTTTACTTAACCCTAGATTGCCACCCAGTAATCCTTGGCAGTGTTTGGCAACAACTTTAATGTCAAAAACACTCTCAAAATATATGGCAGCAACCCCGGCAAAAGCTTCGGCTGTTGGCGGCAATGGTTGATTGGTGTACAGTTTTACCAAGTAAGCTAAATCGTAAAGACCATGGAACGTAACCCACTTAAGATTCTTGTACTTCGACAAAATCTCCAGGAATTTAGGCACAAATACGCGCGCGGGAATTCCCTCTCTTCGAATCTTTTCAAAATTGATGCCGTTGTTTTTCAACAACTGGATGGATTCCGCGACGTAAGCGTCTTTCTCCGTATCGAATTCTGAAAAACTAAACTCCCACGTATCTCCAATATTCCCCTCATCATCCGACAGCGTAACGCCGAGTTGAATAATCTTGGTATTGTCGACGTTGAACTTGAGATCATAGTAGCGTTCAGCCGCCAGTGCGTCCCTCGGCGTATTGCGGAGGAAGCCTGGGAACTCAGTGTCGATGGAGAGCACATTGAATCGATGTAAAGCCGCATCAAATAAGGACATCTTCTGGTAAAAATCTTTACTCCAAACTTGAATGATAGTCATTGATTTTTTTCTGAGAGAATGTAGTTATGTCGTTCTAAGATTTGCACAGCCGAGAAGGAAAACAGTTGATTGCAAAAATTTCAGTGTTCTGGTAACATATAAAAAGGAGTCCTGCCCACATATTTTAGTGTCGGTTTCCTGTTTATCGGAAGGTTTCAGAATACGAGGCAGGAGCAAACGGTTCCCTTTTACCATATGGATTATTTTTATCAAATTTAGAAGGTTATAGTTTTCTATCATAAGGTTTCCCTATATACTACACGGAAACAATTTCTTTATATATCAAAAAATAAAATAAAATAAAATAAATTAAAAAAATTGCAGAACAGAAACGATATGGTAGTAGAAGTTTCCTGGGTATGGACATTTATACTCGGTGCCTCTGGCAAACATAATTTGGCGTGTTCAGATTAAAACAGTGGTTGAAAGTGGCACAATATTCTTCTTCTTTGCAGGATACCAAACCAGTGGTTTGTACAATGTCCAGATGAAAAGAATTATGCAAACAATTGAGGACTTTACACTCACAAACCTTTTCTCTAAACTCTATATCGGTATTCCCCCCTGGGGTTGTTACTTGTATGTCAATCTGCAATTATTTTACACGAGAAGATGTAAAAACTGTCAATATGCTAGAAAGATTGGAGCCGGGATTGAAGTACTCAAAATGCACACAATCACGAAAAAATGAGCAAAGCAAATGAAAGAAGGAAACAGTAATATTATTCTTTGGGAGGAGGAGCATCGGCATCCTTGTTTAAAACAAGGTCTTCTGATTCACTCTTCTTGAAAAGCTTCTCAACCATTTGATCCCAGTTAGTGCTTCCATCACTGGACTTTAATTTAGTTTGTGAGCCATTTTCCTTCTTACCATGGGAAGGCTCTGCCTCATCTTCTTTGGGTTGCTCCTCTGGGTTGGCTACTGCATGCGGTATATTCAAACTTACAGCTCTTTCCAATGCATCTTTGTGTTCTTTTTCAATGGTCTTCAACCTCTCTAATTTCTGTACTTTTGGAGGAGTTGTTACAGTTTCAGAGCTGCTTTCTCTCATCAGCTGTATTTATATGTGCTGGTAACTATCAGTAATTTATCAAATATAGAAAAGCTTAGCTCTGAAAATTTAGGCAATCTGAAAACCCTTGAAAAAAGTTTCTTCTGCTCTTGACATTTTTAATCTTTTTTTCAGAGGAGCAACTACACTCACAAAAGGAGGAAATATTCCTCAGCGTGGACCTCAAGTTTGATCTGACCCTCCCTGGGTGTAGTGTTTTCAGAATGAATTTACTCTCTGTTCACAGTAGTTGTATATTTTTTTGTCGAAATATTATAATCAACAAGGACATCTGGTGAAGTACCTAATTGCCACCCATCATTTATTTTCTCCCTTTCAAGTAAAATTAAAAGTCAGCTTATCTTTGACCATAAGATGAAATGAGTGTAAAAAAAATGGGCCATAACTCAACCCCAAGGGAAAAGGCTTACTCGTAAAGCTTTCTCTGATTCCCTTTCTATCCAGATAATTCCGTGATCAGATGTGGCATTTGATGATAAGACAATATGTTCAAATCTCCCGTCCACAGGAATAGCAGTTCTGACCTCTGGAGGATACCTCCCGCATCTGCATATATTAAAATGGAGTTTGCTTAGGCCATGCAGAACTGTGTTACACCACAATTATCTTTGACGATGAGAAAACTTAATGATAAAATTAGTGGAAAAGGATAGGAAACTACAGTAGGTAAATAAAACAGAGCCTCTATCAACTCTAGGATGCATTTATATATGTGTGGAAAATCTTTTAAGGTAGACCATATTCAATATCCACAGCTTTTGCAATATCATGACTACAGATGCACTAGGAATTTTATGCACAAATGAACCTATTACATTACATGCATGAACTGATTTTATACCAATTTTTGTCGGGCTTCATACTCCGTTATTCTTGATTCCTAGTTACAATCTATCAGAATCGCCTAGGATGAACTGAGACAAGGCAACTGCAGAATCAATAAACCATATTAGAAGATGGAAAATTTTCTTTCTTATCCAAAATTGAAGTGATTGAAATAATTCATGAGTGTTTCAGTGTTATGTTACATTCTGTAGTAAATTTCTTCGGCAGGTGCTCAAATTCAATTCCCTTAATGAAAGTACAAATATGGTTGTAATTACCATGCGATGCTAATGGGACAATTTGATTTGATAATATGTGTGTGTGTGTGTGTGTGTAAACTGGCATAAGTAAAGAAAAACCAAGGCATTAGAATGGGATAACAAAATTAGGCATCCAATGATTAGCCACATCCATACATCATAATTATTACTACACCAACTATTTCAGCTTCAGAGATCATCACTAACAAATAACTTGTTTTTCACAAAGCAATAGTGTATTTGTAATTTTAAGCAGTTGAATATGTTGCTACCTGCAAAATCTTCGCTCTACAATATGATACATCCGTCCAGGTGCATAAAGTCTTCTTGGATCTGTGAGTTTTCTACCCTCTGGTATGAAGGTGTCCCTCAAGCAAACCAAAAATAACAAGCAGGGCAAGCTGCCAAAGCATCAAGGCCTGGTCTAAGGGACAATAATAATAGAAATTCACCAGACTAACAACAAAATGTTTTTAAAATCCACGTGAAAAAATGTGATCTCTGGGATGTCAAGGAGAGCATAATACTAACCAGAAGACTGACTTAAAAATATCTTCCAAGGGAGTGGCTGTTCTTGGCAAGAAATCATCCTGGACAAAATTAACAAGGTCATGCTAAGGTTCTTCTGTCAATCTGATTCAGTAGTGTACTTTTAGTAAATCAACGTAATACAGAGTGGCAGGTTCCAACAGATACAGATAAAATAAATAACACTAAACTGCTTTGAGGCATATAACCAGTCAGCATAAGACTGACTGTTTTCGATTGTTTAATTAGAGGGAGCTGACTTGGTTCCTCTTCACAAACACACACAAACACACACAAACACACAAGTTCATTTCACCACAATGAAATGACACAGTTGGTACATTAAAAAAAAAAAAAAAAATGCCACACTGTTCCAAGCATGGTTGTTTGGATGTCAAATTTCATGCTATGTATCATTCCCTTGTTGATATGTATCCTGTTGCTGTTTCATGCATTATAGGTTACATACACTTTCACGGGGTTGCAGATCTCTTTTTTGTGGCTGGAGACCTGTAAGATGACCTGCCCACATATCTAGTTTCAGTGAAAGCTAACCATAAGTGGTCTTAAACCTTTTGGTAACAACAATGATCCAATCACACAATATCATTTTCTTCTGACATTTGCTTCAGTACATTAGTTAACTACAGTAAGTGTGGATTCTGATTTAAATTCTCTGCTGGTTCAGAAGAAGCTGAGCTGGCATTGAAATTAGTTAGTACTTTTAAACTGTTGGTTAGTTTCAAGTTTGTTAAGTCTATTATCAAAACGCAGAGTTTTGGTTAGTGATGAAAACTATATAAACTGAAGTTGTAAACAGATCTTTAATCAGTGGAAATGCAAATCACTGATAAGCAAGAGGTGATTTTCTCTTGAAATTCCTTCTGTTCTGAAGCTTCTGTTTTAGTTTTACCGGTTTCAAAGATTAAGCTTTTCTGGTTCGATTTCTAGTATTCAGCTTAGCTCGTTCATCTCGTGTTCTTGCTGCTTCAGATCGAAGAATCAACAGTAAGGAATGGCAAAAACCAATCTTCTAAAGCAATACGGTGAATTTATGCGTAATGGTCCTACAAACTTAAAACTGACAGCGACATATATCAACCCCAATACAGGACTGGAGATTTGATTATGAGGCATATAATATTGCAAAATTTCCAACCATAACTGCACAGAGCAATAAAAAGAACAGACTTTCAACCAAAAAATTAAAAAAAATAATAATAATAAGAAAGAAAAACAAATACCTGCAAAATAACAGAGTAAATAACATCGGCATACTTGACAGCCAAATTGAGGGACATACATCTAGCCGGCGCCACCGCATAACACCTCACTTTATTTCTCGGTATCCCACCAAACTTGTCTCTATGATTAACCACTACAACTGTCAACAGCGCCGCCACGCCGGAACCCAACGAGTGCCCGGCAAACACCATGTTATAATCCCTTCCGTTCTCTTCCCACAGTCTTTTCAACGTCTCGCTCTCTTGTTTTAACAGCCAAAGCGCAGATTTTAACAGCCCATGATGCACGTACCCGCCATCAAACATTTGTCCACCCAGTCTGTTATCTAAGAGGAGTTTGTAATCGCTTTCTTTGACTAAATTCAACCCGCGAATGGCCAATACTATTTCCCGGTGGTCGTGATCGGTGTAGATGATGTACGGCGGGGACCGGCCTTGGGTTTGTTCGTAGTTCACGCGCTTGACGACCCAGTCTGGGTTTAGTTTGTAGCCACCGGAGGGCTGGAATTTCGGGTGGTGGAGGTCGGTCTCGTAGACAGCTAAGACTATGCGACATACACGTGGGATTGGCTGGAATTCCTCTGCTGTGGCATTCTGCCAGGAAGCGCTGTCGTCGGAGCCCACGTAGGTGCAGCGCTTCCACATCCAGCGCGCGAAACCCAGGACTAGAACGCATTCGACGCCGCACGAGACTGACATGTTCTTTTTTCTTTGTCGCTGTGAAAATTGATGTGAGTAGCCGGAGAGAAGAGGCGGGGATGTGTTTGCTAATTTCTTTGTTTGTGCTTAGCTTGAATGGTGGGATAACATGAAGAAAATGAACACTTTAACAAATTAATTAAATGGAGTTCTCGATTGCTTAACTGAAGAATCATGCTTCGACATGAATGATTTTTTAATGAGTTTTTTGATTATCAGAAGAAGCTTCACCGCATTTCAGACACCGTGGAAGCTGAGAACATGCTCTATACTCAATTATCAAATACAATTTCAATAATAATAATAATAATAATAATCTACGAAAGTGTAAAAAATAATAATACAATTTGGGTTACAATAATATTCAGTTAAATATTCAATAAATTTTATTTTAATAATATAAATATTTAAATTATAATATTAAATAAATATTATTAATTTAATTTAAATATGTTGTAAGATTGAGTTATTTAATCTGATTTCCAAACCAATCCATAACGAATTATTGTTTATTGTAGTGCATTCCAGTGTACTTACTCCTTATAAATGTTTTATGTGAAAATTATTTTAGTATTTTTTTAATAAAAAAATACTAAAATTTCCACTTAAAATTTTAAAATATTTTCTTTTAAAATTAAACAAAAAAAAAAAATCTTTCACAAAAACTAAAGTTAGCGCGAGAAAGAAGTGATTTCACTTTATGAATCAAAATTTTAAAAAAATAAATTATTCTTCAAAAATTAATATAAAAATAAGTAATAAAGAATTAATCTTTTAATGTTTTATTTTTACAATAAAAAGTTAAGAAATCAAAGTATAGAATAAAACTTTGTAATGTTTTAAAATATGACAAGATTAAAGCGTTACAACTTACAAAACAAAAGTAAAGAAGGAAGAAAAAAGGAGAAAATCAAAGCAAAACATTTAAAAAGCAAAGACAGAAGCTTGAATTATTACCCTAATTACGTATTTATATCATTAAAAATATGCTTTGGTTTGGATTAAACACATTCCGAAATTCTTCAAGAACTTTAAATGATTTGACACAACGTTCCCTTATTAATTCCCTAGACAATACCATTACACAAGTAATTATAATGCATATTCAACAGAGAATGCCACTATAATTTCCAGATTCGATTCCCAGAGATAAGAAACCAACTAGAAAGATGATAAAAAAAAAGTAATATGCCAAGAACATTCCCTTATTCAAATTCGATATTGATAAGGAAAACAACTAGCTACCATTACCACTACCAATTTCAAGATTTTTTTTTAAAAAAAAATAATTAAAAATAATAAATAAATCTACCGGCGGAACTGGACTTGCCACGGATTTGCCGAATCAGGCCTTTACTGCTTGCGCCTGGACCGGCCCTTGTCATCTCTATCTCTGACGGGGCTTGTAAGCTTTTCATTTTTCCGACAAATGCTCTCTCGATATAAACATAGCTTCAAGAGCTAAACAATACCGTCAATCACCAAAACGCAACAAAAACTAACTGTCGTAGCTTCAGAAAGTGAGTTGGCCAATTTCTTGCTAGAAGTTCACACACCATATATTAACCACCAAATATTTATAAACTTCTCGCATACGTGCATTTGAGAGGAGATGGCTTCACTTCTCGCCATTTCTGATTTCTATGCATGGTTTTGAAATCAATCACCTAATATGCACAAGTGGGCTTGAACGAAAATGCCATGCGGCAGCCATTGTTTTAGGCTCGTCTTAGTTAGTCACCTTTGTGTTTGGAGATTCGTTTGAAGGTTATAAATTCAAATTGAATTTGAAACAACCAAATTATCTTAACTCTCCATTATATTTTTTGTAACTCCAAATTCAAATTTAAAACTTGTAACTACAGCATTGAGTAGCTATTAAACCTTCATTAAGTGTGAGAATTCTTTGATGGGAAGAATTCTATAAATTGGAAGGTGTTTTGCTTGCTAAGGTCCCTAAACTCGAAATTCTTGTTAAACATTATCTTGAGAGAATTTAGAAAACTTAAAAGGTTTTGGTAGTATCAAGAAACGTCAACAAAAGTAATAGCGAGAGGTTAGTGTTCTTTAACTTCCGCACTCGATTTTTTGAGTTTTAAAACATGTCTTAGAATTATATGCTTACATCGTTGATAGAAGTTGACAACAACAATCAGCTGCAATATTCTCTGGCAAGATCAGATTATCGTTGTTGTCGAATTGATTATTCCGGCGGACAGGCTGCCGGATGATTAACAAATGGAAGGACTATCGGTGATATAATATGTACTAAACTTTCTTTATGATATTTCCCATATGCAATTGTTAATTTTTCTTTATTACCCTTTTCCAAATTGCAGCTGCGAAGCTTGGAATTCCATCGCCTCCGCCTTATCTTTCCTTGTCAAACGACAACGATGCACTCCTCAAAGGCGTGGATTATGCGTCTGGCTTCATTGATTCTTCGATATTAAGAATAATTAATTGGTCGTTTATATTAATTTCTTCTGCATTTTGATTATTTATGCAATATTGCAGATTCAGTGATTATCGTTCGACGATCAGATAAATTACTTCAAAGAGACTAAGGAAACATCAAGGCTAAAATATGAGAAGAGGCTGCAGCTAACAAGCTTTGCAACGAGGCCACATACTTCATTGGGATTGTTAAATTTTCTCCCGCAGGTAGCAATGACTGTGAACAATTTTTTGCAACCAATTTTAGTGGATGGCCAACAATGAACCACTATGAATTTGTTGAATTCTTAATATCCTCATTAGACCACCAACTATATCGGTGAATACTTCTCTCCTATTTCTCCCTTGCATGCAAAATCTATAATACGCACTGCTTTCAGTTGTGGTATAAAATGGACATAAAATTAGTACCCAATTTGCCTTGAACTTCCCCCGTAATGCTTGAATGTTAAAGACTGTTCATTAAATTTTGTTGCGTTATTAATTAGAGGCTCTACCAACTGGGAGCATGAAAACTGATGCTCCATGGATTAGGCCCAGTGGGTTGCATTCCTTTGCAGAGGGTGAAATCAGAGAAAGGCCGAATGGTTAAAGCGAGTTCACCAATGGATTCAAGAATTTAACACCAAAACTCAAAAACTTTCGACCAGTCTCGCCTCCCCAACGCTCAATTCTTATTTGCAGATGCATATCTAGCTGTCTTTGATTTAGCAGACAATCCCACTGCTTATGATAATTTTTTTAACTTTTATATTTTCACCCTCATGTTGCGATGTAGACACGATGTGTTTTGGGATGCATGCAGCAAGTGAAGTGCTTGCAGAGAAATTTTTCTCTAGTCTGCTTTTTGCTGCTGCTCCACCAAAGCCACATTCATTAACATTATCTTAGCAGCAACGAAAATGCAACAGTTCAAATCAATTGTTGAAATTTGTCCTTTTTATATCCATAATCTTTGTTTTCAAATTTCTCTATAAATAAATACTTATTAGCAAATCTTCAGCATTTTTTTTTTCAACTAAATTAAAGGAAAAGATGGAAGTAGTTGGTCTCAGTTGAAAGGCCGAAGTTTTCCACGGGAGAGAACACATAGCAGGTAGATTTCTAAAATTTAATCCAAAGGATTAATGCAAAGTTGCTTCAAGCCCTTGACAAAGATTTCTTCTACTCCAGAAAGAAAGAGATCATCAGTCTCAAATATATCAGAAAAAAGAATCATCAAGCACAAGAAGCACTGCCATTTCTGAAAATGGTAATTCCCTGGGCGTAAATCAGAGAACTCTTGAAACCCGACGTCAGTCTCTACTCGGTGTGATTAAAGCAAAATCAATCGTCATCGACCAACCCAATAGAAATTAATAATTAACGTGTTTTGGAACCGGGAATATTGTGGGACCTACGAGAAAGAGCAAGAATCCATGGGAAAGTAAACAACAGTAGTAAAGGAATTTGCTTGTCCTGAGGTTCCTTTGATTTTGCATCTTTACGTATTTCTGAGTGTTATGATGATGAACACACAGAATCATAGTTTGATGCCGGATTTTAATTTCTGTTTCAAACAAAAAATAATTTGTAAAATTAAAAAAAATGAGGAAGAAATAATTAGGGTTTACTGGGGAGATATGAGATGAGAGTGAGATCAGTGGTTTATTTGTGGCTGAAGGCTTGATTATATAGGTGTGGGAAAATTAGGGTTTTATTAGAAAATGGTCAAAATACACAGTTACCCATAATACTGGAGTTGTTCTTTTTCTGGATTAAATGATCCAATTTTTAGTAGTTGACAAAAAAATAAAAGATCTTTTAGATCAAAATACTCCTACTGTTGAAAAGCTAGTTAGATTGTCTGAAAATTTGGACAAATGTCGAGTTTCTGAATAATTCATTGTAACAACAAATTGTCTCCATTTTTAGATAACTTGTCTAAATTTTATACAATTCGTCGATAAACTCAACAATTTATTTATATTTGCTATAAATTGTCAAAAAAAAAAATAAAAATCCAAAGATTAATAATGTTCAACGCAAGGAAGAATCAATCAGAGCACAAAAGAAGACACAATAAAGCTTCATATTAAGATAGCTAGCAAATGATTAGACAAAAATTAATAGTAACAATTTAATGGACGCCCAGCAGATCAAAACCCTCAAGTTTCTTTTGTACAAAATTGAATGGAACAGCCATCTTCTTCAAGGGATGGCAAAATCTACCTCTCAACTCAATTCACCAACTGTTTCTCAGAAAGTTTTTTCAAATAAGCGGTAACAATGTTCTAACAAGTAATAACAACAGGCTAGAGAAATATAACACTCCAGACCAGAAGTCTGATTACTGTTAATATGCTCAGCAATGCACTGCCGCCATAAATCTTCTTGCATGCAGAAGAATCTGAGATTGTGGAATTCATAGATGGTGCTGTGATGTTTCCCGTGGTGCCGTTCTTACCAAGGCTGCATGAAAAAAATTAATACAGAATGAGGGAAGCTAGTTTGATGACTTGCAGATAGTCTCATATTGCATGGTGATTGTAAAAGTTCATCCCAGTAAATTTGTTTACCTTCCTGGGAACATACAAGAGCCATGACCTGCATCATTGAAACCCAATTGAGTAAGTGCAGAATTATATCGCATGGTTGAAATCTAATGTGGTTCATGTATGCAATTCGGTCGTAAGTGTTGTCTTACTTGGATCTGAGGTGGTGATTGCAGCCACCCCATTGAAATTACAGGCAGCAGGATCCTTTCGCATTTTATGATAGTAAGTGTCGAAAGCATAAGTTGCATGTGCAATCACATTGTCAGGTTCATAGCATGGCTGTCCCTGCAACAAAGGTGAGCAATCCACCTTTCCAGCTCCACAAGCCCAATCTAAAGCAGCTTGCAGCATCTTCGGATCAGCGCCATCCCTAGCAGTACAATAAGTTTGGTTTGTAGTATCATTAGCTAATACTGAACCTGATCCAGTCAAGCGTAATATGTAAGCAGGATCTCCATTTGCATCAAATAATCCCCAATTTTTCTCGGAGAGTGGCCCCAGTTTTGCATCCTCATTATAGAGCTCGTAAATATAAGTACTAACGGCGACTCCAGGGTGTTTGGGAGTCCCGGTTTTGTTCAGCACGTGCCTAATCAGATTGCTGTTGTAACTGTTGGCATTTTCTAAGGTTGCATCTGGCTCACTAGGATCACCCTTTGATGGCCAGCCTGATTCACTCACTATGACAGGAATATTAGTAAAGTTCAAAGAAGCCATTGCAAAGTATGCTGCATCCACAGTAGCATCAAAGACATTGGAATAGTGGACGAGCGTGTTGGAGTCAACAGCTTCTTTGTTTGGAGGGAGAGGCTTAAAAAGTGCATAATCTAATGGAATCACACCATTTGATTGCATATAGTCATAGTAAGGGTATACATTGAGCATGAGATAGGAGTTCGTAGACTGCAGGAAATTGAGCATGGGGACGATGACAGGATTCCATGAGCTGTTGAAGAAGGCTTGGGAAGGTGGAAAAGAATCAAGGATTAAGGAGGAAGAAAGTGGAGTTGAAACTTTTATTTGGTGGTCTAAATTTGATGCCACAAGTGCTGAGTGAATGAACTTCAGAGCATTGACGAGGACTGGACCTGCATTTGGGAGTGAGGTTAGAACATCAGAACCAACACATATTGTCGTGATGTTGGTGGCTGGATAATGTGCTACAACATTGCGAGAGACCCAATTAGCAGCAGTGGTATTTGATTGGCCAATTCCAAGGAGTTGTTCATTTGGTACGGAGACTGCAACATGAATTCCTGTGTTTGCTAGTGTAACTAGCATGCCATGATCAGCATCGTATAGTCGGACATGTTGGATTTGCTGGGCCTTCAGTAAGGCTACTACTTGAGTAGGATGCGGCATATCTGAGAGGTCGGTTCCTATATTCACACCAATGAATGCATCTGCAAGAAAGAAATAAACAGGTGAATTGAGGGCATAGGTTGAAAGCACGAGTAAATTTGTAAATTATGATTCACCTGATTTGTTGCAAAATGACATTTATTTGCATTAATTTTCTAAATAAGAATTTCCTACTTTTGCTATTTCAGAAAGGCCTCTGGCCACAACGACCAAGGAACTGTTATACAAAACTGTCATACAATCAGTATTCATATCCATGATTTAGTTCTTCGTGATTTTAGAATGAGCAAATGCAAGTCTGCTAGTTTGTGTCTAATCTATCAGATAAGATAAAATTTAAAAAGATTTGAAAAGAAAAAAGTTAAAAAAAAAAAATACCTCACACCATTTTTGTTACATTTTCTATTAAAATATTCATTTTAAAAATATGAAATAAATATAAGCCAAATATCTCCTCGACCCTGTTGTGAGTGGTATTTTTAAAACTTCACATATTCTTGTCCCAAGCAAAGCTCACATTGATTGGCCCTTTTAAGCATTTTACTCGTTGAAAAAGGCTTCAATGTGGTGGTTGAGTACTAGAATCCTCTAATAATTGCAAGTCATAAATGCAAGAGGCCCAATAAATGGCAAGTGACCCCAAGAATTAAAGCAAATTCTGGATATGCAATGAAAAACTGCAGTGAGATCTTTTCCATGGAGGTCCTGTGAGCTCCTGATCTTCTACACATTTTGCGTAAACTTAGACACATGCAACCTGCTTTTGGATAGAAAATAGTACAAACAACTGCTTATACAATCTCATGATCGGATGCAATTTGTGTAAGATTCATACTCCACCCATATTTGGAGCTCCTCTTCGAGGAAACCTATGACAAGTATTATGTGTTTTGACTTGCATGCGCATGTTTAACATTAATATTCATTATGTAATTTCATAGACTAGCTAAAGCAACATAATACAGAAATTCTGCTGAGACAACAGCTAAAGAACAGCATGACAGTGAAGCAATAAGCTTAGAAGGGAGAGTTATTATAGTAAATTACTTGACACCAATCAGATTGCGGGTAGCAGTACCATTGCAGTTATTGACAAATGGAATATAATATGGTATTAAATGCAGAGTGTTCTGCTAAGAATAAAATAAAATAAAAGTTAATAAGAATGGGACATGGTATGTTTCCCATTGCTTCGCATTTCCTTAGCTAAAGTGCCTAAAAATTCTCCAACCCTTTTGACCATTTGCAGTACCAAGATAAAGGGTACTGTCACAACATAGAAAAATAGGGCAACACGACATGGTCTATGAGCTGGAAGATAATGGGGATGTTCCTCCATTGCAATTTCGTTTCTATTCTCTACATTGATATTTGAAAAGGAAAGAGAAAAGGAACAGAACACCCTGGAGATTATGAAAGAACTCTGGTGAAAATGTTCACCAGATTTTTCCTGAAAATACAAAAAAATAATCTGCCTGTAATAGCCTGGAAAATGCCAGTAAAAATAGATCCTCTTACTTCTTGGGAGTCATTAAATAACCCCAACCTCCATCACTGTCCTTTATTTAATATCTAACCTACCAAAATGAACCCCAAAATTAAAAAAAAAACACAGACAACAAACTATTTGAACAGAGAGAGATGTTGTTATAGACATTAAAGATCAGTTCATGTCATATAAATATTACTGTGAATAATGCATTAATTCCAGAAAACAAGAAAGCCTCCAAATTTTGTTGGATGGACATATAGACAGCTAGTAATTGCTTCAAAAGAAAGCATGCAAACAATGTACTTTGCTGTAAAATGCAAACTCCAAATATGAATGGAAACCATCAATTACTCGTATGTGAAGCAAAACCATATTCCATTTACATGAAAAACAGTACTCATTAAGCGCAGACAAAGAGAGCATGCAAACTAAAAGAAGTAAAGAATATCTCACCGTCATCGGCCGTGACAACTGGAACTGCTAAAAGAAGAAGAGGAAGGAGAAGAATATGAACAATCATTGGAATCAAAAACTTGGAAGACACACTCAAAAGAGCATAACAATGGAGAAAGCTAGAACTTGTGAATGTGAAAAAGCAAGTGAAGTAAGGATAAGACACAGTGAGACAGAGGGAGACAGGGAACGATTATAAGCCTACGAGCTAAGACTTAATTATAAATTTGAAAATGGCAACAAACAAGAAACATGAAAAGAAAGAGGGGCAAAGTAGGCAAGAAAATATCGCGAGCAGGAGGGTAATAATTGAGGTAATAGCATTCAGTCCCTATACTTTTATATTTTTTAAGAAAGAGCATAAATTTTTTCATTCATGTCAAATAAATCCCCAATTATGGGAACTTTGACCCTAAAATGCATAACTCTAATCTCCAACTTGATAATATTTGATTTTTTGTTCTTTTTCTTTTTTCCTTCCCTATTCTTAATAAGTAAACAAGGAATTTATAACTATTTTTTTTTTAGAAATGATTAATGTGTGACTATAACTAATAAAAAAAACTAAAAAAAAGTTTAATATGTAAAAAATTATGTCGATGGTAAAAAAAATATTGAAATTGATTAATAAAGTAATTTTATACAAGTAATTTTTATTTTTTGTAATTTTTTGATACAAATTTAACGGAAAACATAAAATTCTTAATATTTATTTATTTTTTATCTCTATTTTTACTTTTTAAAATCATTTTTAGTAGTAATTAAAACTATAATATCATAAGTTTATTTTCAAAATAAAATTTAAAGTTAATAACAATTCAAACTTTTTAATTTAAAAAATTAGAACAAAATGGAGATAAAAAATCTCCTCTTTTATTGAAAAATTTTCACAATTATTCTAAATTTAATTAAATCAATAATTAAATAAAAAAGACTTTATCTATAATTGGTTATAAAAATAAATACAAGAATAAAAATCCTTAATTCAATTCTAACTTGTTACCATTTTGACTAAATGTTATTTAAGTGACCAAATTTTTTATTAAATTGGGTTACTCTTAAACTATTTTGGTCACAATTTAACATCATAAAAATAGTTTATTGTTTTAATAAAAGTTAAGAGCTTACAAGTATATAAATAAAAAATGGATATCTTTTTTATAAGTATACAATACATCGGGGACCGGAACGTTATTTCTTCGATTATAATATCCATAAATCAGGTTAAAAGAGTGCCAGAAGATAGACGGCTAAGATTTCAGCTGCACAATTCACGGTTCCGAAGCACTGTGGCTCTTTTAGGCCTTGTTCGTGTAGAAACCCAAGACACTTTTTCTTTTGTTTTTGATCTTTGTTTGATTAGCCGTTAGTTCTTAGTCGTCAATTTGTGCGGTCGCTAGAACGTGGTACTGTACAGTTCGTGGGGCCCGATGAAAATTTACTATAAAAACAAAGAGCATCATCACAAAAAGCCAACGGCCCAACAGCGGGTCTCAACGGTCAAATTCCTTGTACCTTTTTAATAAATAAATAAATAATTTGTTTCTCTTTTTAAAAAAATATATAATATAGGGACCCCCGCAAAGAGGCCGATACAGAAGTGTATCGGGCCACGACACTGGCCCAAGGGTTTATTTGATCCCGGCCTTTTATTTCTGTTAGGTCAGAGCCCGATACACGATAATACAGCCCAGCGAAACCCGAAAGACACATGCGAGTTGGGCCGGACGTGTTAACTGGTCAACCGAGGTAGACCGGCCTGTACCGATATCAATGAAAATCACAGAGCTACATGGTGCTCTCCTCGCGCCATACAAACCAACAAATAATAAAATGTTCACGCTCTCCGCCCGGTAACTCTGCCTCCTAGAGCTTTCTGATTCTATTTCTCTTTCCCTAGCGTCGTCGATTGTACGATTCGCTAACTTTAGAATTTAAAGTATCGGTATAATAACGTAGGCAGAAGCTATAGCCTCGAAGCTAAATGATACTTAACTCTAAAGAATAAACCATGGCTCAGTTGTGTGGTTCGAATGTAATTTCCGCCGAATCGACGCGTGTATTCGATGAACTTGATCATGTTCCATTGATATCAAGGCGAAAATTGCTGCTTGCGAGTAAAATCATATCAATGTAAGCTCCTCAATTTCCAATTTATTTGTTTGTTGTTCTAAGTTTCTTTAATTTATGATATTTTCTGCTCCGAAGTTACAAGTCAGGTTCTTCTTCTTTGGCAGGTCTCCTCTTGATGCCGTTGTCAAGGAAGAGAAAGAAGATAATGAGGTGAAATTGTATTGCTTATCTTAATTACAAATTTTGTATTGCGATGTTATTTATTGATTTTTGTATAACGAAAATATTTATTATTATTATTATTATTACTACTACTACTACTACTACTACTACTACTACTACTACTACTACTTTTATTATTGATTGAAAACTACTTAAACTTGAACAATAAGTCAAAGTTTTAGAATGTGTATAATTTTGCTTTGATTTATTTTACACTTTCTGGTTGGTTATCTTGTCTCCTGATAGTAGGGTTTATTTCCAAGAAAATGCTATAGATAGATAGATAGATAGAAATTAATTGGGATAGGAATCTTTTACTTAAATCTTATAGTGTTTAGAGATTTTTAAGGCTATACATTTGGTGATATGTTATTGGAGCTTGAAAGTATTGAATTTGTTAAGTAGGATTCATAAGACTATGTGCATGCCAGATGAATGCTGAGAAAGGTAACTTGGTTTTTATGTGTCAGGTATTGGTAAATTTTGAGGATATTAGTTATTATTGTACTATTAAATCATACACGAGCATGAAGAGTTGTTTATTATAAACTTTTGAAGAGGCTTCAAGTGAGAAAATACTGTCATAGTCTTATTGGTTTAGAGAGAGCCCATCATTTGGTGGGATCCTGCAAAAGATAATTTTGTTGGGTTATTAAAGGGTGAGAAATTATACATCTGACCAGAATTTATATTATCTATTTGTTGAACAAGCTCTGTACACTGTGGCCAATCTGTCTACAAAGTTGATTGTCATTCCCCCCATTTCAAATGCTGTTACCGATAGATGAGACCTAGCTATCTACAAGTCTTTTTTGTCATTCCCCCAATTTCATCTAGTTGAAATAAAAACATATATTCTGCAGGGCCTTCTCTCCCTCCCTTCAGTTTGTTCTGTTGGAGGAGGGATAGATCAACCGTTGGTATTGAAACAAAGTCTCAACAATGAAGCCCCTTTGAGAGTTACTTTCGAAGTTTCCAATGGTGAAAATCTGGAAAATTCTACTGCTGCGGATCGATATTTGCAGAAAATTCCTTGCAGACAAGATGTTGACATGCCCGATGGTGCTGGAGTTGAGAAATTCGAAAGCAGTGTTTGCACTTTGTACAAAAGTACGGTGCTGTCAAATGATTCTGCTAAACTAAAAGTTGAGAATTCTGACAACAATGCATTGAGCACACTGAAAGATGGTGTAAATGACCCTTCTTGTGCTGATGTACCTGCAAATAAGGTCAATACTAATACACCCAATGACCTTGCAGATGATGATCTTGACCATATTGTACTAAAAGTGCGGCAGATGATGCTACTTAAAAGGTGTCATTTTTTCTTGATCGATTGTTTTTCCTGCAAAACTATGTTCCTGTGCACAAATACATGCGTCTGTTTTTCAACACTTAGTAATTCCTAGACTTTGACATCCTTTTCTTCTCTGATATTTTTGCAAAGGTTAGAAACTACTTAGTCATGTTTTTCTATGTACATTGTGCAGGAGATGTTCAGAGTCCAAAAAACAAGGTGTGGAGGTAATTTTTTGTCCTGTAATGTGATTGGTAGTAATAGGCTATAATTTTTGAGAAAGTTTTCAATCTCGAACACTATGTAAGAAAACATAATAGCTTGTAAGAGTATATGCACTTTTGCTTTAACCCTATCGTCCTTTGGAACCTATATAAATAAATTTTTACCCAGCTGTTAGCATTTCTTGGAGCTTAGGTGCTGTTCACTGCCCTTTTTCATGGGCCACTTTTGTTTTTGTTTCAAAAAAATGGATGCAAATAGTGTTTGTAAGCATTTGATAAATGAAATTATGAAATTCTATTCTTCAAAATCCTTCTATCAAACAAATTTTGTAGTTCTTTTATTCATTATTGAATTTTCAGGAAATGTCAGCAGATGTATTCCTGAACTATGAATACATCAAATCAAAAATACTATTTTTATTTTTGTTTTATGAAAATACCAATTGAAAAAACAATATTGAATGTGCCCTTAGACTATTGTTTGTTTTTGTGACCTTTTATTCATAATTGTCACATACTAGAAATAAAGTGGTAATTTTTTGTAAAACATTTAAGAGCCATACTTCTGTGCCTGGATCATAGGGAATTTCTTTCTCACACCTTATTCTGGTTGGAATGCAAGATGTGCGCAGAAGTTACTGATCATAGAAATAAGAAAGAGAGGAGATACATGTATATTATTACTTTAAACGATAAAATGTTGTGCATGCCAATGGGCCTGCATTGTTGTTTTAATAAACAGTTCTGTTTTTTTTTATGAATAAACAGCATTAAACAAGGCTGTTTGATGTATCTCATGTGCTGTCTTTTATTTTTATCCAAATCATTCCATATTCTTGCCTTGCTTTGTTGGTAAGAGAGATGATTTATCTCAGCTTGGCTGTAACTGGCAAGGCAGAACATAACTTTATATTGCTATGTTGGCTGCATGAAGTTTAGGGACCTTTTTCTTTCTGCTTTCTGTTTTGATGCCCAACAAGCAAAGTCATAAATGTCGCTACTTGCTTTATGTGGTTTTATTGCAGGCTTTTAGCCTACTTTTGTTGTATTGGCTTATTTTGCCTATTTTCTATCTTTGATATTTTGCTTAAAATTGCTGCTTTATGTTACACAGGGTAGTTCTACTGGTTTCTCAGAAGATCTTATTGATCAATGTGCTGGAAAAATAAAAGAAAAAACTCAATCCGCAGATTTGGAATCCCCAATGACTGGACGTGAGTACAATGAAATTCCTGATAAAAAGGCTTCTAGTCTTGGTAGAAGTTCAGTAAATGCTTCATCAAACACTATTATTGCAAGATCATCTTTGACAGCTAATCAGTATACAGAAATACCTGTTAAGAGAATAGTGCCTGAAGCACCTAAATCAGGAAAGAATATGGGAAAATGTGATGTGGCCCGCTCACCTGAGAGAGCATTTAAGGAGTTCAATTCATGCGATAGATGGTGTGATGTGCAGCCTGGAAGTAGTAGTATGCATATTTCAACACTGCAGACCTTGGTCAAAGTCAAGAATGAACCAGTGGAAAATAATGAATTGACCCACTCAAAAAAGAATGCTTCAAGTAGTATTTCCTTTAAAACACAAGTGAAGAGTGAAATGGAAATTCCTAATGAACTTTATGGAGATGAGGTAGACCATATGCTACTGCAAGATCGGATGAAACTGCAGACATTTGGGGGGAATTCTGAATTGAATTTTTCCAGTAATGTTGTTTGTTCAAGTAAAACTGTGTACCCCGAATTTGCTAAACCAAGGATGGAACGACCACGGAAAAGGAAGAAGACTGCAACGTATATTTTGTTTCATTTAATGTCAGTGAGTATTAAAATTTATTCATCTTTTGCTTCTGACACATCTATATTTTGCCAAAATTTATTACAGTGATTTGGTTGAAACAGCACTTGAAGAAGATGCTCCTGGACTTCTGAAGGTACTTTTTTGCATTTCACTTGTTTGGTCTATGGCGAAATATGGGTGAAGTTTCCTCTAAAAGTTCAATGGGCAGGTGTTACTTGAACAAGGAGTATCTGTTGGTGAAATTAAACTTTATGGTGAGATGGAGAGTGAGGATGTCATAGATGAAACATTCAATGAAATCAGCTTTTCTGAGCTTGAGGCTGTGATGTCAAAGGTTGGCGAAAGCTGTGAGACCATGATCTTCATGTTATATTTATTTCAAACAGTTATTTTTCAATCTTGTGGTTTCAGTGTAAAAGTATTATGGATTTCAAATCAGCTATCAAGTGAAAATAACACTGGATTGAAAGAAAAGTAATGCACATAAATATTTTGTTTTATATATTTTTTTTAAGAAACAATCAGCTGATGGGTAATTAGTTCAGGATAATGATTAATGACTGATTGAGACAGCCATTTCCTTGTAGCTTTTGCTTCTTATTGCACCCAAATTGACAGCCATGACTCAATTTTTATGGTGTGTTGACAAGGAATTGGTTTGCATATTCTATTTTTATACGTTAATACAATACGATTTCTTGTTTCTTATATATAATAAAAATGCTTTTGCCTCTTTGCTCTCTTCTCAAATGACTAATATTATGTTCTTTTGATTTCATTGTTTCTGTTGCTAACATATATTTATATTTTCTGTGGCAGCTTTTCTTTCATCGCAATTCTTTGTTGAAGTTTGCTTCTGTTAGATGCACAAAGGATTCGAAACCTAGTTATTGCTTGGGTTGTCTATTCTCACTTGTGGAGCAGGTAACAAATTTCTCAAAACCTGATATGTAATTTGGCCAGTTGCTAGAGTTTTCTGACATGCTTTTGTCTGTTGATATTGAGTTTCTAATCATTGCTTTTGTTTCATTTTCATAGGCAAGATATCTGGAGTTCCGTAAATGGCCTGTTGAATGGGGTTGGTGTCGGGATCTTCAGTCTTTTATATTTGTGTTTAAAAGACATAATAGGTGATTGAGCTGCAATCCAGATCTTTTATTAAAGGCCATCCTTTTGTATACTTATTCTGTTGGTCGAGGATGAAATTTTATTTTCATTTGAATGCAGAATAGTGCTGGAACGTCCTGAATACGGCTATGCAACGTACTTCTTTGAGCTGCTAGATTCTTTACCGATTGAATGGCAGATCAAGCGCTTAGTGACAGCCATGAAGCTTACTAACTGTGGGAGGGTCAACTTAATAGAGAACAAGTCATTATCGGTAATTACTTTTGTGCATTTCCTTCTAGATGACAGCTGGTATTTTGGTTGGAACACTAGAATCACTTGCTAGCTGGTTTTATGGACTCTTAGGGCCCCGTTTGATATGCCAGACTGTTTTGGATTGGATTATATAACATATTGTCTTGTGTTTGGTGTGGTGCAAGATTTGAGGGGATTATATATATAATTATTAAAATTATTTAAAAATCAAATAAAGATAATTATATATTTAAATATTTATTTAACCAATAACTTAATTAAATTAGCTCAAATAGAAACTAATTGAACATATGAATAATAATAAAATTAAATTATTGAAACTTCTAGATGATGATAGTACTCGTGAAAAATAATTATATGTTTAAATATTTATTTAACCAATAACTTAAATTATTTTTAGCTCAAATGGAAACTTATTAAATATTTGAATAGTAAATGAATTAAATTATTGAAACTTCTAGGTGAAGATAATACTTGTGATCTTTGGAGAAATAAGGGGAAAACTGCTAATTTGGCCATGTTATACATGGTAATGCAAGACTTAAATCTCGTAATTCGCTGGTTTGATGATCGAATGGCAGTTTGATGTGTGTGACAACTTCCATGCAATGCAAAAGCTCCACAGGTACAGGTTGTTTTGAGATGCATTCATTTTTCCATAGTCACTATCGAATATTGATAAGCTGGAGATCCAGCAGCAAAAAAAAACCAAAAATCATCTTGAGGGCGTTGCGCTCTTTTTTGATGTTTTGAAATCTTTCTAAAAGGGTTTGTCATAGTATTTTCAAGTCAAGCTTTTATAAGTAGTGGTTTCACTAGTTGTTTTTATAAGCATAGCATTTAATAAAGCACTACTGTTTGTTTGACTGTCAATTACAGTTTTTTACTGCAATAAAATATGATTGTACTGGAGATAAGTTTGTTAAACAAAATCTGATTATGTTATTACTGCACTTTATTTGGTATTTTCGTTTTTCTTTTGTGCACTAACAGTTGATACAACAGTTGCTTTGATGTCTAGAAACATTAACTTAATTAGCAGTCACACTTGACAGTCTCGTTTGTCATTGACTTTAGTTTTGAAAAAGCTAAGATCACCAAATATGAGCCTACCATGGAGGTGGTTTATTTTCAGCAAAAGCAATTTGAAATGCATTTCTGCACATGTTTGCTGCAATGCTTCCTTTTTGCCATCTTTTCCCTCTTATGTTTGTTGTTTTAAAGACAAGAAAATTTTCGTTTTGCAGTCACTGAACAGCAGACTTTTGGTGAAGTTTATTATTTTGCAAAATATTACCTTCTTTTGTCAATGATATAGCTATTAGTTTGTTAAAAATTCAACTTATGCCTGTAAATTTTTTAATCTAAGGTTGGAGAGGACTTAACTGAAGGCGAGGCTAAAGTACTAATGGAATTTGGTTGGGTACCGAGCACGGGTTTGGGAACAATGCTGAACTACTGTGATAGAGTTTTTCACGACAGGAAGAATGAGAAGGACACCTCGGAGTGGAGATCAAAAATAGGTAAGTTGCTGGTTGATGGTTATAACGGTGGTACTATTGTTTCAACTAATAATATTCCAGTCAATGCTGTCAAATATAAGGGTGCTGGCAGCCCAGAAATTAAGTTGGAACTCTGATTAGAATTTAGTTTGCTACTGAATTTTGTAAATATCCACATTGGTGAAGCAATCAACATGATTTTTGAGTCTTCAACTGCAGATGAAACATATGGGTTGTATTCTGTTTATGTGAATATTAATTGTCTTGTTCCGCTTTTGGGTGAAAGCTTTAAAAGTTGGTTGCTGCTTGATCATCATTTTTATTCTGCACCGTTAGATGATTTCTTATTGACTTAGACTGCTTTAAAATTTGGCATGGGACTTTGATGGAGCTTTCTGTTGGGCTAACAGTAGCAAATTGGGCTTTTATCTATTTAACATTAAGCCCAAATCCTCCTTCATACGTCATGATTACGTGTTACAATATGCTTTAAACCTTTTTTGGCACACAACACAAATGGGAAGTGTTTTTTCTTCCTCTTGTGTCTCTCTTTCAAAGTCTTAAGGTAATTGCAATGGGTCCTCGAAGTTTCTCGAATTTCTTCTTTTGCTTTCTCCAAAGATAAAATGTTTGACATCAATACCATTCAATTTAATGCAAGGCAATGCAATCATATATTGGCTTTCTTCTTCGAAAAAAGTTGAATCCCATAAGATCATCCCAAGTGTAAGGTCCATTAATATTAGCTGCAGGAACATATATAATAAAGGTGCCCCAAAATGGTGGAGTGATCAGACCATTTTATTAATAAATAAAAGACAAATAGCTAGTGTTGATGATGTTAGACCTGACATCATTTATATGTAATACTTTTGCACAATTTTATAACCCAAATCTTATCATCCTACACACATACATACATGCATACATATATACATACAAATATACATATACAAAATTAATATCAAGAATCTTAATTTTTTTTTTATCCAATCTCTTACATTATTTTATACCATTAATTAACTATATTTAAGTTGTTAATATTATTTTTTATATGTGTAGTAATTATGATGTATTAATTAAATATATTGTATTTAATCTTATTAGTAAAAATATACTGATGTAATAGTTAATCAAAATAGATTAATTTAATAGTTAACAAATAGAAATAAAAAATTACATAAACTTAAAAGATTTTGTAGTTCTTTCCCTGTGCATGTGTGTGTGCAATACAAGTAAATGAATATTGTGTTTTAATATGGTTGTGTATTTTTAATATTTTGCTTTATTGAAAGCAATGAATTTATTTTGATATATTAATTAGATAATAAATAGTTTATTAGTAACTCGTGCATAACAGATTTTGAATCTGTTTATTGTTTATTTAATTTTATAATTTTAAATTAGATATAAATAAGACTTTTAAACTAATTGGTGACGGTGATAAATGGTTTTAGTAATCATTTACACTATGAGAAAAAGGAGAGACAATTCTTCAAAATATATATGATTAATGTGTGAAAGTGTGGCCACTTCTAAATCAATGAGGAATCTATTTTCTTTTCTTTTTATTATTATTTCAATTTTTTTGGTCCAGCATTGATGATAACGAAGAAAATTATCCAAACAAACTTCTCCATGTATTTCACTAAGAAAATAAAGAACTTGTTAATTTTAATTTTGGAAAGATCATCTAGTGATTTACAACGAAGACTTATGACCTCAACAAACCTGAAAATAAACACCAACTGGCAAACTGAAAAGAGCTTAAAATACAAGAAGCTGATGTGTTAAAAAAGAATCGATGCAAGTTGCCTGCCGCCAAACTTTAATTGATTATCATCTAAAATTCTAAAAGACCAAATAAAACCAAAACTAGATGGTTAGGGTTATGTGTCTTAATGCTATTCTTCCAAGTATATATTTATTTATTAAAATGATGAAATAATAATCACCAATATCTCTCTCTCAACCAACCGAAACCTAATATTCCATCTAACTTTTTAAATATTTTTTCAGTCATATATTTTTATGATCCCAATTAGCCAAAATGGCACACTTGAGGAATCTCGTGGAAGCATTAGACATAAGTGTGCTTGGAGAAGATAAGGTTTATATTTAAATGGATGGGGCATTAGCATTGAAAAGAATCAAATGCAAAAGCTTATGATATCTATCATAATCATGAAAGACAGTGATGGACAATATTAAAATGATGAAAAAGATGCAAACTGGCTAACCCTAAATTCCTATTCATTTTGTCTTTGTGCATGTGGGGTTTTATTGTCCTGATCACACACTACTGTGTTATATATATCCATTGCAACATTCTTTTACGGTGAGTTCAATCAATCGATGACTTGATTTATATAAAGCAATGTACTCCAATTATTATTCCACTTCATTTTTGGACCCATGAACTACAACCCTAGTCCTCATATTTTGTATACCACGTATACACATGCACATATGAAAGTGGACCTAATTGTCTAGTTCTATCCATCTCATGATAATTTCTAATCAAACTTTAAGGAAATATTTGTGCTGGGTTTTGAAAAAATTAGTCAAATTTACTTTTTCATTTCTTAAAAGATTAAAAAGGATTAACTAAAATTATCCAATCTTTAATTTGGTATTAATGTCATAATATGCATGATTACGTTGGATGAGTCGGTTGCTTGAGTCATCGATCTGTGTATTGTAGAGATAAAGGAGGGATGGACCAATATGGAAACCAAAGCTAGTGAACTTTTTGCATCAGGGTTGGTAACAAAAGCATTGCGAATATGATGACATGTCAATTAATAATTGGTTAAATCGGAAACCCTAAAGACTAAAGAGACGTATGAATATGCAACTCATTGGAGGATTGATATTCAGTCGAATCATAATTATCAAGTTGGTTGTGTTGTGTTAGTGCTGTGTGTTGGTAGCGAGAGAGCCCCAAAATCCACTAAAATCGCCAATGGAATCGCTGCGCGTGGGACGACTGGCCGGCCTATGATTCGGCAAACTGCCCCAGCGAACAACCCAACCCCTGCTGCAGTATTGCATCATCTTCTTCTTCTGATGATGATGATGATTAAAAAATTCAAAAGCGAAAAAGTTTGCTGACAAATCATCTGCTAGCTCTTTTCCCTTTAAAGAATTTGCCAACTTCTTTTGTTTCTCTCCCTAAAAAACTACATCTGGTCCCAACTTCATCAAATAATAATGCTACTTAACTAAGCTACCGAAATGGCTTCATCCTCTTCGTTTTTATAATTTTCTCTCATGTCTTTTAGTTATTCACTCTTCCTTCTGCCATTCTTTCTTTCTATTTGTCCAAATCTTGAAAACCCTTTCTGTGGAGGCAATCATTGTTAACGGAGCATCCTACTTCTTTTTTTATTGGCCCTTTACAGCCTCAACTTTCTTTAATTGTCGATATAATAAAAAACTTTATGTCATAGCATGTACATTTGTTTTACTACAGGTTTCCTTCTTTTTCTTTATCTCTTTCCTTCTTTAATATCATTTGCTTTCATATTTTCCTTGGATATTTTTCATCATCCATTAAGCTTAAAGAGTAATTACCATCTTAAGAAACTTGGATAGTTTAAGATTTGTAAAGGGATTTATCTATGTTGGTGCTGATTTCGCTATGATTAATTAAGGGTCAAAGTTTGGTAAAAATCTCCCATCAATCATCTCAGAAAGATGTTATTGAATTACCATGAGCTTCCATTCTTTTTCATTTTATTTGTTTCCCTAACTTTATCTGCTTTCTACCTAACCAGCCTTTAGTGGCAAAAATTTCCATTTAATTAGAGTAATATTCATGTAATGCTGACGCAAAAACATGGTTGAATTCATGTCTTTGGAGATTTCAGAGGGCAACAAAAATGTTTACATTTGCATTGAAATAATTATAAAAATATCTGAAATTAAAGTATTATAATTTTTAATTAATCATTAAAAAAATAAATATTTATATGAATAAAAAAAATTAAAAAAGAGAGAATTAATAAATTATTTATATAAATAAAATAAAATAAAAAAGAGGAAGAAATAAATTCTAAATAGGGGTGCCTGTGATGTGGTTTGGTGATAACTGAAACACAAATACGATGCCGTTTTATTTCATTTCATGAACTGCTTGACAAACTGCGTTGACTCTTGATGGGCTTAACTCATGTGATGGTGACATCTGTCGCTAGTCTAAACTGATTCTGTAAGGCTGTCGGGCACTAACAGATCATTCTGTTCCACGCGGTTGTCGGCGAGTGGACGAAAGGATTCCCACTACGACATTTCGTGATGTAGGACCCACACTTCGTGCGCTTTAGCTTGCTCAAAGTCAAGTTTGTTTATTATTGAACACTGAAGCAAAATGGATGGTGGTATTCCCACGCGTCATGTTATACGCGCTAAAAGAGTGGACTGAATGTGATGTATGAGCGGTACGCTTGTGACATTTGCTTGACTTATTTATTAGCTAATTAATTTACATAATTTTTTATTTTTAATTATCTATTATAAATTAAATAAGTATACTAATGATCCAAATTCTCAACACAAACTAACTGTACATGATCATCTTGGTCGAATGTAAAATCAAAATTAATTTGACAGTATTTCTAAAACTATTATA
>CP135558.1:3523503-3535885 GCA_032402905.1 Khaya senegalensis | reverse complement strand
TTATAATTTATTTTATTATTTATTAATTATGATAAATTAAAATTTTTAATTTTTGATACAATTATTAAATAAATCAAGTTTCAATTGACCTCTATTTAACACAACATAATTATAATGTAGTATGATTATTTAAATTGTCGATTTTATATATAAGAAATTATCAAATTATCTTGTTATGATTTTTTATATATTTTTTCAATATTTTTATTCGCTCTCGATTTTTTCTAGTTCGAATATGATGTTAGCCCAACCGAAGGAGTAGCCTCATGGCCTATGGCGGCCTACAATTTCTTAAGGCCACATGCAACTGCGAGAAATAATTGTTCTTAAAAGAGAGTTTTAAGCAATACAGTGGTAGCACCATAATTGTTCTCATTACTTAAATGAATTATCCCACCTAAGTCTCTTTTGTTCTTATTCTTAATTTTCTTTTGGGTTGATTTGATTGGTTGGTTGTTGTTATCATGGATATCAATTTCAGTTTCTTTTAAAAAAAAAAAAAAATTGAATTGGTTAGTTTAACGGCTATGACATACTTTGATTTGTTATTTGAATAACTCAAGGGGAAAAAAAATAGTAACAATGAAAATGAAATGAACAGCAAAGTAAGAAATGATAATTTTTTATTTATTTTGTTAATTTGATATATTTAACTACTATCTTACCTTTGAATTTATTAACTTTAACAACATTAGACAACACCATAGTTAAAATCATGAGTATCATTAAATAAGAAATGGAGGATCCTTACAATAAAATTTATGATAAATTGAGGTGATTTTTTTTTTTTTGATAAATAAAGGAGTAAATAGAAATTAAGAGTTGATTACTTGATCATCAGTAATAGTAGATATCAACATTTCATGCAACTACTTTTACATTCATTATTTATATATACAATAAAAATTATTTGATAAATTTTGAAAAGAAAATGAAAAAGTTGTTGGGAACTAATCCCTTGATCATCAATAATAGCATAAATACAAAGTCATATATAAATTAAAACAATAAAATTATATTATTACTATGTATTTTATAAATTTATACGAATATAATTACTATTTGATTTTATATATTTTAAACATAAAGCAGCTCAATTAACTTTAAGGGATTGAATTAGATTATAATTCCAGCTTTATTACTGAATTTCTTGATGCAGGAATGCAAATATTTATTAACTATTACATGTTAATTTTTGGTGATACAACCAAAAATTATAACTTGTTATGGTACCTTGAAATATTTATATAATAATTTAAATATATAAACATTCAAAAATAAAAAGGTGATAATACTATTAAGTAGATGAGTTTCTTGAAGATTTTAAAAAATGAGAAGATGAGAGGAAATATTTGCATAATGACTGATCACAAATCAAATCAAATTAATTAGAACTCAATTATTCATAGCCATATGTCAAGGATAAATTTTTAGCACAGCTCATTTGTATGATATTTAGATAATTTTTTTAATAAATTATTAAGTTTGTTTTAATGCATTTCTTACATATTCAAAAGAAAGGTTAAAAAGTGTGTATATACAAAGTAAACAAGTCACAAAGTATTTATTAATAATAAAAATTTTATTACTCAAAAGAATTTTGTTACGACGTAAGATTTTTGGAGTATTGTTAAAACTCTAAACTTCTTAAAATTATTACATTGTTAGATTATTAAATATCTAATAAAATAAAGTCACAATTTATTTTTGGGCCTCCATATCACTAAATACATAGTTATAAATATTTTTCTAAAATTTTATACAAAATATTTTAAATTAATCTATATATTATTATATGTTCTAAAAATTTTTAGAATATTCTAATTGGCTTAAATATTTTTTGGTACTTTTAAAATTTTTTTGGAGTGTTTTACATTCTTTTAAAATATATTACAAAGTTTTAGAATATTTCAGAATACTCTAAAATATTTTAAAAGATTCTGAAAAGTTTTAAAGTGTTCTGAACAATTCTAAAAAGATTTAAAATATTTAATAAATATTCTTTTTATGCCCTAATATGCAAAAATTAACTGAGAATTGTAGTGTTTGTTTTTATCTTTTTCATTGGCGGAGCGTGACACATAACCCTTAACATCTTAACCCATGGTCTTGATCAATTTTGGTAAAGTAGAGAGAGATGTTGACAGTTTGCTGTCATCTCACATTCCCAATATAGTTTACCTTTCGTCTCCCTTTACTCAATATTCACAACCCCCTTCCTTTTTCTTGTCTTTTTATCTTTCTTTTTTTTTTTTTTTTTTTTGGGTTGGTTCCTATTATGGGTTTATACTAGTATATTTTCTATTATTAAATTAAACGTACAGCAATAGTGTATAATTTAAAATTTTGTTGAAGTGTAGGAAAGACGAGAATTTGGGATGGATGGATGTATGTATGTATGTATGTTAAATAGTAAAGAAAAGAAGAAGAAGCCGTGCGTGCATACGTGTGCAGGCAGTGTCCGCACACTTTACATTTTGTGTTAAAAAAATAGAAAAGATAATCACGTCACGCGTAAGCGACACGTACTTAAATTAGTGCCCCAGATAAATGGGTCCCACAATCACATTAACTTCCATCCGCTTTTGCTTCTTACAATTATAAAAGGAGCAGTTCGGCTGCCCCATTTCCCCAAGGATAAGGGCTAGCGGTCGAGTATTAGCTCATTGGTTTCAAATTTTCTCTTCACAACAGAAAAGTGCATTTTGATTCCAAGCACTTCTGCTGTTTTTGCCTTTATTGTTGGAATTTATATATTTACAAAACTGAAAACTAAAGAAAGATGGTAGCTTTGGTAGCTCAAGAAAGTATGGTGGCTCTGGTTGCTCAGGAATCTTTGGTTTCTCGCACTGGAAGGCATTTGCAGCGTTATATCAAAGGCCGTCGCCAAGTTGTTGGGTTGCTCTCTCTCTCTCTCTCTCTCTCTCTCTCTCTCTCTCTCTCTCTCTCTCTCTCTCTCGTAATTTCTTTCCCAAGATTTGATTTAAGTAAATTTTGTACATGCGTAATTCTAATATTGGTATTTTTCTGAAGATAATTTATGTAAAAAGTAAGGTGAGAATGGGTTAAGAGTTGAAAGCTAGTGCAAGTGCTTGCTACAAACACTTTCGCTGACCTTGACTCTATGTTTTAAGTGGTGCCAAAGCTCTGAGAGTTTATCTTACAACTTGAAATGTTAAAACTTTTTAACAAAATTTACAAATTTAACGTATAAATTTGTGTGTCCAATTAATTCTAGTATCGTAGAAACAGCATATATAGAATACTGATGCCAAGAAGTTTATTGAATTTTGTTTATTTACTCGAAATTTCTATTCTGCAGATGTATACCATATAGATATAAAGGTGTGAAACAAACCCTGGAGATTAATGAGGAAGATATTGAAGTTCTTGTCATCAGTTCACAGAAGGGCAAAGGGTTGCTGTTCCCCAAGGTATCAAATTTGCTCTTATTTGTTTTGAACAATTCATCTATAATTCACAAGAACTTGATCTGACCAAATATAAATTTTCAGGGAGGTTGGGAAACTGATGAATCAATTGAGGAAGCAGCTTCAAGAGAAAGTATGGAGGAAGCCGGAGTAACAGGCATCGTTGAGGTTAGTTCACTTTACGTTTGCTTTTTATGAATATAAAACAGAGTAAGGAATGGAGAAATAGTTGTAGTTGTTGCCATTTTTAGTGTGTGTATAACATAATTTTATGTACTAAATTGATTCAAAATTCAAGCAAGTGAATTTCTTTTTTTATTTTTTTTTATTTTGGTTTCGGATGCATTATTTGATTTTGCAGAGTCAATTGGGTACTTGGAGTTTCATCAGCAAAGCACACAACAGTTATTATGAAGGGTACATGTTTCCTTTACTTGTACAGAAGCAATTAGATGTCTGGCCGGAGATGAATGTCCGTGAGAGAATATGGGTATGCACACATTTACATCTCTATTATTTGAGATATCAAATACGATACATTCTATCCAAACAATATCTAATTTTAATCTGAACATTGTATACAGATGACCGTGGCTGATGCTCGAAAAGTTTGTCAGCATTGGTGGATGAAGAAAGCATTGGATAGATTAGTACTTCGGCTAACTTCACCCAAGCAAGATACTGAGGAGGAAATGGTAGCAACATGTTCTTTAGTTAGTAGAGGAAATCTTACTTGTACATACAATGTTGTTGAAGATTAGAGAAGGGTTGCTTTCAGACCCGGAGAAGTATAGTCGGGTACAGAAAAATCCAAGCGAACAAGAAACAGTGACAACAACGAAGAGAAGTTGTATTTTTTATTTCTTGTTTCATTTTGACTGCTTGGAATTCTTTAGACTTCAGAAACTTATTGGATTTGTATTAGTAGCAAAAAAGGTAAAAGTTAACAGAAGGCATGTCGATAATGTTGTCTACAACAAGGTTTCCAGAAACACTTTGGTTTTGTACAACATTGACTTCTTTGTTTTCAGTCTCTTTCTAGAATTGTTAAATAAGAAACAGTCGTTGAAATGATATTGAACGGTGTAAAAATAAACAATGAGTTCTTGACATTCATAGAGAATTAATTCATAGCTGTCCTGCAAGAGTTGATGTGCCCTTGGATGATAATCAAAAGTGCATTAAGTAATCAAGCATTTCTCAGACACAACTGTCTGATAAGGACAAGCAAATTGAGCCGGTGAAACACAATTTGCGCTGCCACTCCCACAAACTTATCAACCATAAAATTTGATGAATTTATGTTATTTCAATGAAAATTTTCGGAAATTTCCAAGGGGTTATGAGTCTTGGTCCTAATGAAAATTATTAAAATATAATTCAAGAAAGCAGGAGACTTTTGATGATTTTTTTTTCAACATTCAATTAGGAAAATTAACAAAATTATATTAGGTGTGGTACAAGTTGGAATCCAATTCACAGACAACACACGTTGGAGCTTGAAATAGAATTTCGTCTGCACAAGTCATTACAGATTGGAACCCACAGCGATACAGAAACATAAAATCAATAACCATGAATATTACGTAAAGCGCCAAACACCTGTTCCGTGATAGAATTGTCCCCAAACCAACTGTAGAAGACACATTTTGCATTGCACATCTAGCACCTCTAGCACCTCTAGTTCTTGGAAATCATCTGTACAAAAAACTCCAGCCTAATTGCAAATAATAATTATACAACATACTATTGAGTTGAAAGTTAAGCAATGATACTGCCAAGACAAAGTCTATAACCCACCCGCTTATTCGGTGAATTGATCATCAGAATCTTCATCAGATGTCACTTCCGAACTTTCGTCCTCTTCATCTATCTTGTGGGGAATCATTTTGGCAGTCATCTTGGTCATCGCTGCAGTCTTGCTTGCCCTCTGCGACCGGGTGCTTGCAGTGCCAGGATTGGTAGGAACCATGGATGGAAAAGAAGTTGGTGAGTTTTCTTCGTCAGAGGACTCATCGCGCCTCACTCGTCTTCTTGAACGTGTTGTTTTGGTTGAACATGGGGCTGGTGTCTGCGGCACTGAAACAGGAGCATCTATCTCCAACTTGAAGTCTAGTTCCAACCTCCCTAAAATATGCAAAATGTCAAAAAAGTTGTACAGAATAGAGCAGGCACAAACACATGCGAGTAAAAACTGCAATTGACACAACTTTCAAATGCCTTCCTATTCAATCATGGAATTAATAGTTTTAAACTTATATATCTATATATACATATATAAAAGCAAAAACAGTTTTAACTTACACCCATTGCTTCAATGTTTACTGATATACTAAGGCATGCTATCACAAAAATCATACTGATTTACTGGGAAACAATTAGGAGACATAAATTCAACTCAGCCCGCCAATTCCTTATCAATACTAAGCATCATTATTATCAATGCTAAATGCATTTATTGGACAGTTACAACATGCAGCCAATGTTATAATAGGGTTGCTTTTCATAAGTAAAAAATTTACCAAAAATAAGATTAGCTTCGTCTTGTGAAAGATCCTCATCAGGGTGTTTATCCACTCCCTTAAGGTGTTCAGACATCCGCTTCAACTCCTTCAAAAGATCTTTCTCTGCCAATACAGATTCAGACACACGATTCAAAAGCACCCTCATTAACTTTATTGCCCCTTGCTCAGATAATCTGAAATGGAGTAATACAAGTATTCTACACAGTGCAGAGACATATGACCTCTCAGCAGGTGTCTTCTTCAAATGGAAGCTCAGCACCTCAAAAAAGCATAGGAATAAGAAGTAGGTAAGTTTAAGACCATACTATTGAAACAAAACAACTGTTGTAAAAGATAACATGAATGTGAAAATGTTGATTGGTATGAACATACATACTAACAAGCTAACCCCTCAAGAATGTTGGTCTGAAGTTTAACCAAGTAGAACATGACACAGTAGTATTCAATTTCCTTTCCCATTTGGAATTTAGAAAAAGAGTGATAATTTCATTAAGATTACCTCATTTGGAAATGCATTAAATGGAAAAGCTTTTCACATATGCATACACCATTTGTGTGCTCACATGCACATATATCTGGATTCATATACAGATTTATGTATGCTTTGTGTGAGAGCAAGTAAACACATCATGGATGATAACAATATAACAACACAAACGCATTACATCTTCATACATCCACAACGAACAAATCAACATTATCATTCATATTACCTCAATTTGTAAAAAGAAAAGAAATGGAAGGGAGGGAGGGATGGGGGCAGTGAACTGGTCTCAATTTTTGTGCCATCAGCAGCTTTTGAAATTACAAGGCATTTTACCAGAGCCAAATTTGACATTGACAGAAATTAAGTGCGGTTGTGCCATTGCAGTGACATAATTCATTGGTGTATAGCTGCCCCTTTGAGGGAGCACTAATTCAGGTTCTGACCCATTGATTTGAGCTGAGAGATGCAATGACTTTTGATGTATTTCCTCTTGTGATTTTTGTAATTTATTTGGAAAAGTATACCAATAACGCAATGAATGTGCTTTGTAGGTTATTTTTCGCCTACCAAAATATAAAATTAACTTGAAACTTAATGCTTAGTCATGAGAAAACTAAACTTTAAGCAACAGATACAACTGGCCACCATATCATACACCATAATTCTCTCATCTCAAAAACTATTGAGAACAATTACCTCGGTTGCTAAGCATATTGCAAGCCCCTCCTCCCCACACTCCAGTGAAGGTTGCTCAGACCCATCTGAGGTTTCTGGTGTGCTCCTAATATCATTTTCATCCTCCACTTCTGTCTCTTTTGCATATAATGGAGCCTGCATCATCTGCAGCATGAATTTTGATGCTTGGACAGCGCGTTTGCGCTTATTAGACACCACAAATGAAGAACCTCCAGCATTTCCATTCATGCCCGGCCACATTGAACGCATGACTGGAACAAAAGACTTGGACAAATACTTCTACACTTCCAAATAAGAAAAACGTTAATGGCAGTGACAGAAAGAAACTCAAATTTCTATCTGCAGACAAAAGAAAATTTCATAAATCTTTTTCTATGTTTATGCATGTATTACTTACCTTGTGATTTGCTGAGAGGGAAGCATAATGCTCAAAGAAAATAGACAGACACTGTTTCAACCTGGCCAACAATTATAAAAATAATTAATCACTATGGCCATTCTTGTGAAGATTGAGCAATGAAAAAAATATGTACAAATACTCCACCTCTGTAAATCTTTTGATTCATTACTGAAATACAGGTTAATCAGCTTGGCTAAGATCAAAGGATGTAAAGAAGCAGGTATACTCGGATACTTCTCACTCAAAAGAAGAATTTTCGCAAATCCCTCTCCAAGAACTGCTTGAAGTGACTCATTTTCATCAACTTCTAAAGATTTTCCCCAATTACTTGCCTCAAGCCCAGAATATAAGAGATCAAGTAATTCAATATTCAAATCTCCATCTGTGTTAGGAAGGTTTATAGGACTACAAGTCATCTTAACTTCACGGGATTGGGATGAAAGGTCTTGCTTCATGGCCTTGTCAACTTCCTGAGGACCATGCCACATCCCAAGATCAATTAATGCCTTACAAGCCATTATGCTAACTGTAGGGAGGCCTTTAGCAAAGGAAAGCCTCAACTGCTTTACCAATGCATCACTTGGCTTATTCTCTAATAGTCCGAAAAGGCCAAGGCATCTGACAGCAGCCCGCTGCACATCCAAGTGAATGTGTTTGGCCTGCATTCGTAGTCAACATTAGTAGCACATACCTTAATAGGAGTATCTAAACCATGCTACATCAGACCAAACTGTTGCAACAATGCATATTTTCGACAGAATAAAGTAATGATTATGGGAACACAAAAAATAGCAAAAATCAGGTTTGGTTGCATGTTTTGTAAAATTCATTTTCAAAAGCAAAAACATTGTTTTAAAAATTTTGACTAAAAAACTGAATAACAACTTTTTTGTAGTGTTCCACCATTTTAAAAAATAAACTTTCAAAATTAATTACAATTTTTTTCTCAAAGTAATACCAAACACATTCACATTGTTTTTCATTTTAGAAAACTATTTTTAATGAACAATACCAAACACATTTTTTGTTTTTAAAAATATTATTTTTAGAACATCATTTTTAGTTTTCAAAAACACCATTTTACAACAGTTACTAACCATATTCTTATTTTCTTGACTTTCCAACAGTTGCATAAAGGTTTCAATGTTAGTGCAAGTAAGCACATTTGTTAAAATATGTTAATCATACTGTTCAATTTCTCCTCAGCTAGACAATTAACTGATTAGCTCTATCTCAGCACCTACAAACTGGAGGCTAGACACATATCCCTTACAGACATTTGTACCCAGACCATTTGACATGTAGAAAGGATTTCAATAGGATATCTATGTGAAAGCAAAGCAGAGCACTAATAAGGTATAAATTCATACCCCCGGAAGCAATAATGAATGCAAAAGTTCAGCAGATTCAGCAGGCTTTCCTAGAACCAAATGAAATGATTTTGCATTTTCCAAGAGAAGACCAGTTACAGCAAGGCTGTGCATCCATTGCATAAAATCAGCAGTTCTCTCCCTGCAGGGCCGAGCAAGCTCCTTTACAACATCAAGAATGATGTCTTCAAATTCACCAGTTGCAGCATGGACTTTCCTTACCAATCTGGATACAGCATCAGCCCAATCTTTGTCACCACCAACATTGATACCATCTCCTATGACAACCTTGTTTCCATCATCCTCCACTTCATGGTCAAGGGGCCTGTGCACTAAGTCTTGCACAAAAGCACCGGCGACCTTCCTGATTGTAGCATCAGAAAAATCAAGCATCTCCCCAAGCAATAATAATTGCCTAGAAGCAAAACGGTAGTTTGGTCCTGAAATATCAGTTGTGTTAGAAAACATATTGGATAGAAAATTCATTCTTCATCAACGAAATGAACTTAACCCACCAGCATCTATATGAGTTTTGACCAAAGCTGCATAATCAGAAAATGTTGCTGGAAGAATCCTCTCCAGAAGGTCATTCTTATCTGAAGCTTCAGCTGCATATACTGCTGCTTCAGTGCCCATTGTGGTAGCAGCATCAGAACCTTTTGCCTGTTCAAGCACAATATTACTTGTAATAATTTTGAATATAAGCATCAGTGATACAATAAACAGAATCTTGGAACCTTCAAGTCTCCAGGGTACTTATTTGTAGCAAAACATGGTTCGAACATGACCATTCTGATGGATTCAAAGGGAGAAAGGGTTACCCATCATTGATAATTCACAATCCCTTTTCTATGCAAGAATCTTTTCCAGTCCTAACTACATATGGCAAGACACATGCACTCCCCACAAACCCCCAAACTAAAAGTTAAAAAAAAAAATTGCCCCAGCAGAAGGAAATACAAAAACAGAGAACAAATAAACAAACAAAACATAATCATTATTGAAAACAAAGTTGTCAAACAAACTTACTTGTGCTTCCATCTGCAAATGCCTACACACAGTCCTCCAATAAAGAGCAACCTCTGCTTCCATTAGCTGGATCCTCAAGTCTCCTAACATCATTACAAGAAGACATAGGTTACTACAAACATAAGACTCAGCCACAGCGACTTTCAATCAAATGCTGTGATGCTGGTCAAAATATATAAGCTTATAGAACCTCAGGTGTTACAATATTCATCCAACAAGCAAAATCGGGTAACATCTTTAAGAGACAAGAAAAAATTTGCAAACTACCTTACAATCACGTTACTCCATTTAGGAAGTTACTACAGGTATTAAGACAGCTGCAGACAAGAATGTAAATGAAGATAGCTTAGAGGAATTACAAGACATTATAGTATGACATCTAAGAGTATGGTACATATCATCCACCCTTTCTACTTCATAGAAGCTTCACATATGAATTAATATTCATAAATGCCATACTCACCATAGAACATGTTAATTTTCAAGGCCATAACGAAATACATTTCTTCTGAGTTACAAAAAACACATTACAAAATAATATAGCAAGTAAACAACTTCAGTATACTTTTCAGGGAGCACAAAAAAAAAAAAAAAATTCTGTACTCCTTATCTATATTTTAAAAATAACTTTTGGTTAAGTTAAACTAAATGTTCCTATTCAACCTAGGTCTGCTTCAAGTTTTTGCATAATAAAATATCAATGAAAGATACAAAGGGTACAAACCAAGGCCATCTTGCATCATTTAGCAGATCTAACCAATTGATCTAATGATGATCATGTGCAAGCACTTGAGAAGCCTTGAATCCACATCTTTGGCTCAACATCTTCAATTAGACAGAAAATTTTTTGTATACTTAACCATAAACTAGACTTGGAATAAAATTTAAGTAAATCCTAAGTTGCTATATATAGAGGATCAACAGTTGACACATATCAATAAAGCATCACATATTTTCCAGTTGTGGAAGACAACAGAATTCCATGATCCTAAAATTATGGTTAAGCCATTTTCTAAACTGCTCTCTAAGCTTTTAACATGAATACCCAGGTATGTATCGAGTGTTTGAGTTTGTTATAGTGAGGTTTAGCAAATACATGCTAAGCTGATCAATGTTATTCAAGGACCTGGAAGTCCAACCATCTAATGCATGACCAGGGACCATGAAAGATAGAAGAGAAAAGATAAAACTAAGAACAATAACAATTCATCAAAAAGCTGCCCCACCAACCTTCAGTTTCACCATCAGCTGATGATATATACTCCCGTATACTTTCACCATCGCTTGGCTTCACTACACCATCTTTTAAAAGAGACACCATCACAGACTCCCCAACCGACTCATATGTTTCAACATCAAGATACTTGAGAAGTTCTATGGGGCTTCCATTGCAGTACTTAGCTAGCCAATGATCTTTCATCAATTTCAGACACTCCTTTGAAACAGACTCAGAACGATCAGCAAGACCTCTTTTGAGAATGATAGTCCTATGCTTGATGCTACCAGATGAAGCAAATGAAACAAACAAAAACAGAGGTATAAATGAATGATGAAACAAACAAAAAGAGAGAGAGAGAAAGACAATGGAATACTTGCTACTCTACAATTATAAGGCGCTACTCCATTAGATTCTACATTTTAATCAAATGAGATATCATCATAAAAAAATATGAATGTACCTAAGGCTTTGAAGAGGAAATTTATTAGCTAGGACACAATATGCTGCTTTGCGCACTGACTCGCTGATATCCAGGGTGCAATCGATAATTGCTTGTGTGGTTGCATTTGACGGAGGCAATGATAACACAATTGTCTTACGAACCTCCTGCATAATGCGATTGTTGGGCATTCAAAAAAAAAACTGCTATATGTAGTGCGCAAAAGTTAAAGCTCGAATTTAAGTTTAAAATGATCAAATTTTAACTGCCCCATTATCTTTCGTGAAGGCTTTTACAGGTAAAGTTCATGTCTTGAATGGGGCAACTTGGAAGCACAATTGCTCACATGCTTAGTACTAGAAAAAGTGTTACTTCGTGAAACAATTTAGTATATTCCCATGTCATATTTAAAATGAGATTACAAAATTCATTTGGAGTAGATAAGCACACGCACCGCATTCTGCTCGAGAGGAAGCACCTCCAGGAATAAATCTAGAATGTCATTATTGTCAGAGTCATTCACAAAGCGTGACAGAGACCGGATAGCAAACGTACGAATACTAGCAACCTTGTCCTCCACCCTCACTTTCATGCATTCTATAACCTCATCCCATACCTCGTCACTGACTTCTGTGTCGTCTGGCAACCGCATTATAATCTAGAAACAAAAAAAAAAAATGAAAATGAATGAACTAAAATCATGAAATGAGACTAGTTAATGCAAAATTCAACTTAAAAAAAATTCCAACTGCACCCCTAACGTGGTCAATTGAAAATCCTTTCAGC
>CP135558.1:3470585-3519014 GCA_032402905.1 Khaya senegalensis | reverse complement strand
ATATTTTTATTTTACAACAACTATCACGTTAAAATTATAATACTTCAATATCAAATAAATAATCTTAGACTTTATTCTTTCATTATATATTTTTTTAATAACTAATATATAAAAAAAAATACATTCTTATTTTAAAAGTATGGATTTAATATATTTTTAATAATAATATTAAATATAAAAAAAATTTAGACATAACAGTCTCTTACATATAAAATTAAAAATTAAAGTAAAATTAATGTATGAAATAATACGAGGAGAGAGGAATTTTTTTGACTTGCTTTATTTTTTGTCAATACATATAATTCCTCAGTTGGCTGTTTATTATTTTTTAATATATTATAATTGATATACATATAAAATATTTATAGTCCGATGCATAAAAAACCAACCAAACATAAGTACCAATTTTTTACTGTAGATTCGGCCGTGTTAGATCTTGACTACCTCCCGATTTCGCCACGTACTTATCCATTAATTCGACGAAGGAAGCAACGGAACCCCACATTTGCGCCATGCGCGTGCATTTCATGTCTGCAGATGAATAATGGCTATTGGCTAGAATTCTTATTTTCAGAAACAAAAATTAGAATGCTTACTTTTGCGTGCGAAGTACTTTCGCGAAATAACATGGCGCGTGATATTGATCCCTACAATCGCGGGTTAATTATTGTGTTTCCAAGAAAATAAAAATAACTTTATTAGGTTGATTTTATATAAAAAATCTCATCGTGGATAAGTTTACTGTCAACAAATGATCTGATTGGGAGTACCAGGCGGCGTGGGCCCGCCCCAGTGAGAGAATTCTGAACCACACCAAGTAGTGGAATTTTCAACCCGGACGACACGTGGCGGTAATTACGATGTCCTGACCGAATCGCAGGCCCCACTTCCGCTACCGTGCATGCCACGTCACCTTAACAGCCTGAATATCCCAAATTTCAACACTATTGAAATTCATAATAAATAATTTTTATTTCTAATTTTTTAATTAAGAATAAAAAATAGAATTGAAAAAAATGACCGGCAGATCCATTAACCAGTTAGCCGGTCCAACTGATGAGATTCTCCCCACGGGCAATTATCACAAGTATCTTCTCCCAGGCCACCCTTCACACCCTGCCACTAACATTTTTATTATGCAATTAATTCCCCATTAAATAATCATCAACAATTTCCTTCTTTTTTTTGTTTTTATTTTTATTTCTGAAGTAATAATCAATAAATTAAAATTCTTTTACGTTATCAACACTGCAAACCGCACTATAAAAGGGATCTAACAGGAGCTACCTCCGTTCACGTCTCTGCATAGTACATTTTTGAAGCAGAGAAGAAGTGAGGAAGATCCCATTCCCGTTTGAAAATTTTTTAAGTGAAATATGTCGCTGCTTTCAGATCTCCTCAACCTTAACCTCTCAGAGTCCACTGAGAAAATCATTGCCGAGTATATATGGTTCGTCCTTTGTTCCCTTCTGTTGTGTTTTCTCAACAACTGTTTGTAACATGTATGTGTGCGTGTAACTATGCTTGTGTTAATCATTGAGTTCTGTTTTTGTGTGTTTTTGTTCTGATCTAGTTGCGGTGGTGTAACATCTCTGTTATGTGCTTTATTTTCGTTTTCTTGTAACGTAAAGTGTTTGATTTTGTGACGTGTGTTTCTTGTTTATATTTTGTTGTCATTATTTTTTATCTGTGGGATTATATTCTTTGATCGTTAATCTACCTTTCTGCGTCATCTTGGTTCGTTGTCTGGTTATTTTCTAGATCCATTTACCATGTTGAGAAAATTAAGAAATAGAAGGAATTTTATGCTTTACTATATTGCACAGATGACACAGTCTTCTACTAAAATAGAAAGTTCTTTCTCTTTGTTGTAATTTCACTTCTAACCTTCCGTATTGCTTACTGTTAATATGAATGTTCTCACTTTCTGATCTTTGTATATGCGATCAGTTCATAGTTCGTTTCCACCTATTTTCTTCTGCAAAGTTTTCTTTTTGAAACTGTTGTATGCTCTGCACAGATTTTTCTATATGGGTATGCTCTGCCTTTGGTTGTTGGCTATTGATATAATATTCCTTTTCTTAATTTCATTTTTGGGTTCTTTTTAAATTCTGAATAGGATCGGCGGATCTGGTATGGACCTCAGGAGCAAAGCAAAGGTAATTAACTTTCTTTTTAGGAAAAAGTAGAAAGTTTTGTTATATTTGTCGCTAAAGTTTTGGTTTCTAATTTATTACTCTACTTTGGTTTTGGTAATACATAGACTCTTAATGGACCTGTTAGCCATCCTTCCAAGCTTCCCAAGTGGAATTATGATGGCTCCAGCACCGGTCAAGCTCCTGGAGAAGATAGTGAAGTCATCCTATAGTAAGGGTGTTTAATTATTTTAGTTTTCTGTTGTTTACTTCTGTTCTTAATATTTATATTCCTCAGCTTTATTTTGTTTTTCATCAGAATTATATAGTTCAAGAATTTGATGTGATCTGACATATTCTTGAGTGTTATGTAATCAAACAGTCCTCAAGCTATTTTCAGGGATCCATTCAGGAGAGGAAACAATATTCTTGTGAGTTCTATTTATGCACTATTTTAGTATCTATTTATTTATCGCAGAGTTATTATCTTAGTTTTTGTTGATGATATTGAGCTTTTGTTTGGAATGTTAATTGACGTAGGTTATGTGCGATGCCTACACTCCGGCTGGAGAACCAATTCCAACAAACAAAAGGCATGCGGCTGCCAAGATATTCAGCCATCCTGATGTTGTTGCTGAAGAACCCTGGTATTTTCTGTCTCATACCAAATGATTGTACTTTTGATTAATATCTATTTGTGTACTAGTTTTGTATTTTTTTCTTGGGACTATATAATTTACTTGCTACATAATGGGTCAAACAGGTATGGTATCGAGCAGGAATACACCTTGTTGCAGAAAGAAGTGAAATGGCCCCTTGGGTGGCCTGTTGGTGGATTTCCTGGACCTCAGGTTCTCTTTGTCTTCCTTATGTTCACACTGCAATTACTTGTTTTCTGCAATTTCTTTTGGTTTTGTTATTTCATGCATTGGCATAATATTTTGATATTGGTTCCCACTTTTTGCTACTTTCCGATTGATCTTGTGATAAGATTTGATTGTATTGAAACTAAACAACAATATTTCTTTAACATGCTTCTTTCCTGCTTAATTGTTCTGAAATTTATATTGTCTTTTGTCTTTGCAGTCTCAAAGTACCTTTTCATGATTAAACTCGAGCTTAATTTTTCTTGGACCAACATAACATCACAATATGATCCTCTACTTTGTGTTATTTTAATATTAGATGACTATGCTGATTTATTTCCTATAACTAGACCCATGATTGAATATTGTGATGTGGCTTAACAGGGACCGTACTACTGTGGTGTTGGTGCTGACAAAGCTTGGGGGCGAGACATTGTCAATTCTCACTATAAGGCCTGTCTATATGCTGGAATCAACATTTGTGGCATAAATGGAGAAGTCATGCCGGGGCAGGTATGCTATCAAAATTTAACTTCTTTTCCTGCTTTGTCTCCTCATTTTTTGCATTGCTAGTAGTTAAATCTAGTTTGTATTAATTATTTGTTCTTCATTTTCTATATAGTGGGAGTTCCAAGTCGGTCCAGCTTTAGGAATCTCTGCTGGAGATGAGTTGTGGGTTGCTCGTTACATTTTGGAGGTAATGTAGCATACCCAATTCTTTAAAGAAGCTACTTCTATAACTACTACTGCTACCTATCAAAGTTTGAAGTGTTCTTAATGCCAACATTTGAATTGACAGAGGATTACAGAGATTGCTGATGTTGTGCTCTCCTTTGATCCCAAGCCAATTCAGGTCACTTTTTTATCATGTTTTCTTCCTTTTTTTTTTTTTTCCTCCTTTGGCATAATATTTCCCTCTTCTCTTGATGCCACAGAGAATTTGATATTGATACGGTGTTCTATAGTTTGTTGATTCTATTTTTCTTTTCATTTGTTTTTGCCCCAGGGTGATTGGAATGGTGCTGGTGCGCACACAAATTACAGGTAATTTTTATGCACTATCATTCTTTATTGGATCACTTGTATAAAGTTATATATCCTCAATTATTGCTTTCATAATGTTACAGTACCAAGTCCACGAGGAATGCTGGAGGCTATGAGGCCATCAAGAAAGCAATCGAGAAGCTTGGACTAAGGCACAAAGAGCACATTGCTGCTTATGGTGAAGGCAATGAGCGCCGTCTCACTGGCAGACATGAAACAGCTGACATCAACACTTTCTTATGGGTATAATGAAATGAAACCTCACTTATCTATTTGCTCCATCGATATTTCACTCGTTCACAACCCATATTGCAAATTTGAGTGTTTAATTCATGAAAGTGTTTTCTTGTAATGTCAAAGTTTTTGGTTCATTTTTGCTTCCTTTCTGCTATTTGACAGGGTGTTGCAAACCGTGGGGCATCCATCCGTGTTGGCCGAGACACTGAGAAAGAAGGAAAAGGCTATTTTGAAGACAGGAGGCCTGCTTCAAATATGGATCCATATGTGGTCACGTCGATGATTGCAGAAACCACCCTTCTCTGGAAACCATGACTGCTCAGCTAGCATACTTTCAGATATTGTTTGCTGGAATTCATGAGTCATGAAAAACTTGTGTTTTACTAGGTTCCTTTCATCCGTTTTCATTAGTATAGTAGTTTGTGTGTCATGTTTAGCTTTCTGCCCTTTGTATTTGAACTTCTTTTTTTTTCCCATCTTTTGTTATTTTCTTCTTAAGTATTGAATTATGCTTCTTCTGCAAATAACGATGGATTTGGTGTGCAGTGAGTATCATACTCTTGCCATCTGACATTACAATTAAGTTGTCAAATAAACTAGAGCAGTTGTTGAATAATTTGGTTTCGGATATTAAAATGAAAAGCAAACCCAATTCAATCGTATCTGAAACTAGAGATGACATGCGGGCTAAAAAGAAGGGCTATCACCATTCAAACAACAAAAGGTCCAAATATTCCTCTCAGAAGGGAATAAATACATCGTTAAAAGTTCAAATATTATTTGCAGAGAGTCTATGCAAAAAATACCATAAAAAATGGTTAAAATAGTCAAAGTATATCTCAGAATGCCTTCTGCAGAAATTTTATGCCATTTACATTCAGCCTAGGAGCTTGTAAATATAAACTAAACTCAGAATTGTGAGCAGTACGTACAACAAGAGAAGACTATTGCTTGCTCTAATGACGCTGATGGTCTTTGATTCCAGAATCGAGAGTCCATTTTGAGAAGCGCTGTAGTTGCATAATTGTTCCATTATCATGGGTTTTAAGGCGAAATATTCGAGGAATCTTTCCTATAACTAAATATTCTTGGACTTTTGTTTTTTTTAATCTCTACTCAAAAGATTTCGACTGAACTAAAATAGAACGCCAACAAGAATATTGGCAGACAGCATACGGCTTACTCCTCATTATTGAATGGGCAAAGCATTTCATTTGGAGCTGAAAATAGATGCAAATTACCATGGGTTTCCCATCAAATCAAATCCAAGCAGGAGGCAGAGGTTAAAGTTAGTAAGTTACTTATTTGTCATCGTTGCACTAAGTCCTAGCTAATATATGTGGTTGTCACTGACTCACTGATGAGGGATGAATCTCATTAATCAAAAGAAAAACATCCCATTTCCAAACTTTATAATTAGCTTGGGTTTATTGGATTTCTAAATTACACTGCCAAAGCACTTTAAAGTATGAAACCATTAACTAGAATCTTGAAAGTGGTTGTCCACACACAATGCCACTACTGTCGACTTCTTAAAGTGAAATAATAAAGAGAACCGCAAGAATATCACACACTATATACGAAAGCAACATAAAAGAAGACAAATCATATATAAAAGTAAATGATATAATGTTTACCGAACATGTACTATTTACTTTAAATCATTCACAGGGCAAACAGAAATTTGGGCAAATGAGAGATTCACGAATCAATCCTGAAAGAAGTTAACGTGTTACACATATTGGAAACATAAAGGATTCTCTCAATAACAATGGTGTTAAACATAACCCATTCTGAGTACAATCACAATGTAGAATCACGCCTGAATAAATGGTATATAAGCCAGCTTGACAAACGCCCAGACGGTAAGGCCGCATGCCCACAAACAGATCAGTCTAAAAAGTTAGAATTACAATAAAAAGACAAATTCACCCACTATTTGAACTCTTTATTCTCGTTTTGATTTTACTACAAACTCTCTCATGTCATTGTGTCATCCATTTTATTTAATTGCATTTTAGTTCTTGAAGCGATAGAGCATCAAAATTTTTGTCATCGATTTAGAGATCATGAATATGTCTACTGGTTCTTTTACTTTCTTCATAGTTTTGGAGATACAAAAACTTCTGCCCTTACAATTATAAATAGGAATTTTGTCACATCCTTTCTATGCATAAGATAAGCAATTCAACGCAACAAAAGTTAATAAAGAAAAATTGCTTCAATTTTTGTGTTTTTTTTTTTTTTTTAATTTCTTTGGAGTTGTTGTGAATGTTGTTGGTATGGAGGGAAAAGATGAAACATTGATGATGTAAGTAGGGTTTGCAAGGAACTGGGTATGAGCGATTGTCATCTCTTGTCACTGTTCCTGCTTTGGTTGGATTGTTCCTACTTTGGTGTGGGAATTTTCATCCATGCTCGTTTAATAATTTATTTTTTATTTTATTAAAATATATTGACTTATTTTTTTTATATGTTGAATAAAATAATAAATTAATAATAATACAATATATTTTCATATCTTTCCAACAAAAAAAAATACTTACATAATTTTTTTTTCTAAATTACACATATCTAACAATTAATATTCAATTAAAATTAAAAAATTTTTAAATTACATATCTGCAATAATTTACATTTATTTTTTTATACTTTTATTTTGATAATTTAAAATTTAAAATTATATTTTTAAAATTTAAATTATTTATTTTATCAAAATATATTAAATTAATTTTTATATGTTTACAATAATAAAATATGAATTATTATGTTTATATCTTTTCAATAATATTAAATAAAAACTGACAACCTTTTTTTAATTTTAACATTTTCTTTTTTTTTTATGTAAAAAAATATATATTGGGCCAGATATTACTAGCTGAATTTTTCTCTTATCTAACCCAAAAAAAGGGCAAATATCTTTACTTCAATTCTTTAAGTATTGGGCAAGTCCAAAAATGACAAATTTTTATAGCCCAAAAATGGCAAATTTACCTATTAAGCCGAATTGTTTTTACTTAATTTTATTATTTTGGCCCAAAATAGGTAACGTCGAATCCACTTTTTTTGATCTGTTAGGCAAAATAAAAAGTCAAAATTGGCTTTGACACTCGTCCGAACAGGCCGAGTCCCGAGAAAATTTTTTTGTTACCCTTGGATGAAAAATTTTCAATGGGCATTTTGGCCCAAATACATTTTCTTGAGAAAATTTTTCAAAATAACACTTTCATAAACTATTTTATTAAAATAATTACATTCATAATTTTTTAACCAATGAACTAAAAAGACTTTATCTGGACGAAAATAGCCTCCACTTAAAAAGAAAATTTCTTTTTTGGAATTAACAAATATAACAAAGTATTTCAAAATCTTTCTTATTCATACCCACAGTTTTGGTTGCTTTGGGTGCCAATATGCATTCAATTATTTTACAATTATCCAATAATTACAAATATTTAGGCGTCTACTATAAAATTTTGACTGGGCCCAAAGTTTGAAATGTCAAATAGACCCTGCAAGTTTTAAGATTAAGGAATAAATATTAAGTTTTAAAATTGTGCATATTAGTACGAGTCAAATTGTATTAATAACAAATCTATTGTACCAAATATGTAATATTTTAAAATAATTTATTACGATTTGCCAATTTCATAAATGTGGGGGATTCAAATTAAGATATTTTGAATATTGGGGCCAATTAAAATTTTCCATTTTTGGTTATGTATGTGAGTTTCCGTCACAGTGAGTTTCAATGGCATGTGACGATGGAAACTCGGCTTAGAAAATATCAATTGGACCCTCAAAAATTTAAAATTCTTAAATAATGGTTAAAAATTTCAAAATTATGAGTTCCAATTCTAATCAAATTGTGTTAAAAACCAAATCTAATGTATCAATATATAAGAATTCAAAATGATTTATTATTATTATTAACAAATTTCATAAATATATAGATCAATTAAAATTTTTTAAAGTTTTGTTTAATTGTAAAGTTTTATTTTAGTTATGCATGTGAATGAAACATGAATTTTTAACACATGTAATCACAAGTTTTTGTATTCAAATTTGAGTTTTAATTTGATTGAAATTTAATTTCGATCACTAACATTTGTGATTAATACTCCATTTCAGTTACACTAAATTACATGGTTTTGATAGCATGTAATTGTAGTAGAAGGTTTATTTTATTTTGTTGAGTTGTGGGTGATTTGGTCTAATAATATGATATTTGAGTTGATTGATAAAAAAAATTATGAAGATATTTATTTTAATAAATTAATTTGTAAATTAATTTTTTATTTTTTTTGCCAAAAAAGCTTTTATAAAAAGTTATAATTACAAATTAGCTCAATAATTTGGCTATTTAAATAAAAAAAAAAACCATTGTAATTATCCCAGACTTTATTGAACATAGTATCTCAATTAATGAGTAATGAAGAATTATTAGAGAATAATTTTGGGATGCATTTATAATCACTTTATTTTTTTAAAAAAAAATTAAGAACCAGCAATTAGATTCTTAATCGATTTCGATTATAGTTGTAATCCATAGGGAGAGTGTCTTTTAAATCATTGTTTAGAAGCAAACCGATTGATTCAGTTCATTTCTCACGGTGACTAATTGTTTCTAATATAATATCACATTTATTAAATAAATAATATAAAATATTTAATTCTATAATATAATATGACATTTCCAATAAACATTTCTGCACTTGTGGAGGACAAATACTAAAACTCTCATAAAACGACGTCGCCGTCATATTCAATTCCAACGTAAAGTGATAATTATTGTTACACGCGTTGCCAAACGATCCCTTCCAACTTCAAGATACTGGGTTTAAGGATTTAACCGTTGGAATCGTATACAGTTTAGTTAACCTATCTGCTGTCTCTCGGTGAAGCGGGGACATTAACAAATATGTATCTTCGACAAGCAACGGCTAGTTTGCAAAGACAGTTCCGACACGTTCCTTCTCGAATCGTCTCTTCTTGTGGTAGAATTACCATCAATTCGTCGCCACCGCCGCTGCCCTCCGGTGTGAATTCAATCCTAGCTAACTATATGTTTTCTCGATGTTCAAATTATGTAGTCACTTCTTGACAAAATCATGATTAGAATTGAAATAATTCACAAATTTTTTAGAATTATTTGATTGTTGCTAGAAATTATTCGAATTCTACAGCACAATGTAGACTTTTCAGTCATTTATGTTCTGGTTATCATTGTTATGATTGTTGCAGGCAAAACGAAATTTTCTCATCAATATGGTTCTGGAGGTTATGCGTGGAGGACGAATCCAGATGAGTCTCGTCCATGGATTCTTTTGTTCGGTCAAGCCGGTAAACTTGTTTCTTGTTTGCTTTGTTAATTTTTGATTATTACAGCTTGTTTTATTGCAGTTATGTATTTGTTTTAATTTTTTTTTTTTCACTTTGAAGTATCAAAATAAATCATGTATTTTACAATCACTCTCAAGCTTCATTTAGTAGAAGAATTAATGTGATTTTAGTTTGTTTTGACGTGCATTTTTTTTTTTTTGGTTGCTTTATTGTGGTATTCGGGTTGAGTATTACGCTTTCTTTGTAGCAATGTTTTGTTATTGGGGAAGCTTCAGTAACGCATTAGGGGAACTAATATCGCAAGTTCTGGGAAATGAGAAATGGTTATGCCGTTGGAGCAGTGTTGAGAAAAATTTGCTTTTGTCTTTTTTTTTACAAAACCTAGGTATTTTCTTTTGAGGAGTGGCATCCTCTGTCTGAGAATTGTACAGTTAACTTTGGCGCTTATTTTATTGTCGTTAATGAACATATTAAATAATTTCTTGGTGACAAATCTGATGCTTTTGCAGCCTTAATTTTTGGGATAAATCCCAGCCCTGTCTTCGCAGAAGATGTTTCAATTCATTCTAGTTCTCAAACTGACACAGAAGGGGCTAATGAAATTGGATTACACAAAATTGAGGATGGTTCAGTGGTATCCAATATACACACATCTAAGTGGCGAATTTTTACAGATAATGGAAGGGATTATTTCATGCAGGCAAGCTTACTGCTCCTTTGTGCAGTTATATTACTTTCTCCTTTGTTTGTTTTCCTTTTAGAAAATTTCCCATACTTTTCCTTTTCATAGGGAAAACTAGAGGAAGCGGAGAAATTCTTCCTTTCTGCCCTACAAGAAGCTAAAGAAGGATTTGGAGAGAGGGATCCACACGTTGCTTCTGCATGCAACAATCTGGTTGGTCTACTATTGAGATGCTTTCAGTAACATAGTGTTGTTTGTGGCTATTAACAATTAACATAGTGTTGTTTGTGGCTATTAACAAGTTTATCTTCATCTGAAATATGGTAATAGGTAGTTGTTGGCAAAGTTTTATTAGAATGGTTCCAGTCCTGAGTAATCTGTTCTCAAGTTGTATCCCACCTTCACAACCCACAAAATATAGGGGAAGACACTTTAAAAAAATTGGTCCCGCTGCCATGCGATATGCAATCAGCATTTGTTTAGATTCAGTATCAGGGAAGATGCTACCTGGTTTAGGCAGTTAATGGTTAAGCCTCACAGATGGTAACAGAGCCCTCAGTTTGAACCTGTTTTCAGGGTGTCCCCTGGACCTTCTCGACCCACAAGAACTAGGCAAATAAATTTCTTTGTAAAAGTTCTTTCATCACTAAGTTTTGTGTTTATATTAAACAAAAATCTTCAAGCTAAGCGTTTGAAAGACTCCTTATCTCCCACCTTCACAAAACAAAAGTCTAGATTAATTGACTGTCCATCTGAGAATTGGTGGCAGTCCACTGTAAATCATGTTGCAGAAAGTAATATAAAATGTAAAGTTGATTTGATTAATTTATTTAATTTGATGGAGTTCTTTTTCAATTTGTACTGCACAACTTCTAATTATGAAGTCATCATTCTTTCTTCGTTATCCTCTTAGGCAGAATTATACAGAGTTAAGAAGGCATTTGATAAAGCAGAGCCTTTGTACTTGGAGGCCGTCAACATCTTGCAGGAATCATTTGGTCCTGAAGATATACGGTAATACAACTGTGCACGCCTGCTCAAATACATCATTATGTATATATGTAGGTGCATACATGTATACATATGCGTTGACGTACTTATATCAGTACTTGCATACAAACTTAGCTACATGCATATAGCAATAACGTGACAGGAAATGTTTGCATGGCCTATTTCTGGTCATAAGAATGCATATATAATTCTCGAAATTCGAAATCATGCAAAGGAGTGAATAGGTAAAAAGAAAGCACTACTTAAGACAAACTGAACACTAATTCAAAAGATTTTTACATGAACACTGTGTTCTGAGGTTTTTCTAGAAAAAAAGTTAGGACATGTGGACATTGCTAGTATATGGTTCAGTAGTAACTATTTTAGTTTGCGGATACTTGTTGTTTCATAATACAATTTGTTTCCCTCTTTCAAATATTACATAAACAAAAACTAAACCCTTCCCGAACCCTAATGTGAGCAGTATTTGAACTCCAGACCTCTTTTATCACTACCACTACCAAGAAATTTTACAATTAAACCAAAAGGAGCAAACAGATTGGGAGTTTCTCTTAGCTTAAGCTAGAATATGTTTATATTGTTTTCATAGTTTTGATCTTTTAAGGTGGACTGCTGGTGCTTCAATAAATTGTTTTCTATTAAAGAAAGAATATATTTAGTACATCATTGTGGACATTAGTTATGTCATGTTGATCTATTGGAATGGAGACATGGCTGGATAATCAAAGTGTCCATTTGTTGCTTTTTTGCTTAAGCAAGATGAAGGTTATTTCTACCATAGCTTTTGAAGCATGATGCTTCAAATTTTTGGAGAATCAAGAGTTTGCTCTTTAGTTATGGATATTAATTTTGTTGATGCTTCTACTAGACATTATTGCCAACTAGGTTGGTGGAGGAAACTATAAAGTGTTTTAAATTATTATTTAGTGGAGGAAGTTGACTTTTTGTCGTGAGAAAATTGGATGTAATACTTTGATTTGCTAAGCTTCAAGATGTCCATTATAGTATGTTTAAATTGGTTGTAATGGTTGTTTTTTTTTTTTTTTGGTTTAAATACGAAAACTAAATTGTTTTTCCTTTCTTAGTCTCCATGCTCATCTTAGTTCTGCACAATGTCAACTATCATTTATAGTTTTTACAATATGTTTTGATTTGGCCTTTGACTTGCTTTGCTAGATAAGTAGGGAACAAGTATTTGAAGTACTTGCATAATTTTGCTAAGTATTTGCATAATTTTGCTCATTGAAATACTTTTAACTATTTCTGCAGTGTAGGGGTTGCCTTTCACAATCTCGGGCAGTTTTATCTTGTCCAGCGAAAACTTGAAGATGCTCGTATCTACTATGAGGTAAGATATATATATATATATATATATATATTTGTGTTATAACATATTGAATTTTATTGATTATGGTAAGAGTTTCATTTATTATTGCCAAAGTTTTTAGTGTTTAAAGTAAGAGGCAAAATGCTTACTTTACAAAAAGGGGTGGAAGTATAAAAGAATCTATTTGGTAGGTCTAAATTATAAATATTTTACACATGAATTAAAAAAATTGTAGGGCCTGGAGGGGCCATGCTTATCAGAATTTATCTTTAATTTTAATGCTTGAGAGAAAATAAGCATAAGTTTTAAAATTATCGTAATATGATACTTAGTTAGATCATCAATATTCCATTCAACAATGAAAGTACCATCAAAAGAGACTCCATCAACAACTAGTTCTTCAAATTGCATATTCACAGGAGATAAGCTGAAATGATATTGTTTTTAAGATTGCCCCATTTGGGCTTATTAATTGCAGTAGTTGGAAAGTTATTTACTCTTTTAGGATGAACTTCTTTTATCATTTCATGAACCTAATCTTCAAGATTTTTTGTGCTTGATTTGAATAAAACATTCAATTGAGTTCACTATTTTTTTTGAAATAGAATGGCTCTTCAATTTTGGCTTTTTGATAGCTTTAGCTATTTTGAAAAGAGCAAGACAAGTTTCTTCAATTTAATATGTCATTGTGTGCGCTAAAATCTCTTTGAATTGCTTCTCAAGCCTTAAACAATAATTTTCTGCAATTTCTTTTGTAACTACTCTTTTCCGCATCATTTACTAAAATAGAGATCTCATTATTTCTTATTCTAGTAAAACCACCTGTTAGAGCCATAACTAACCATTGATCAGTGAAGTGTATTCTTAAAATACCTATATCTATAGCTGTGGCAAAAGGTGCATAATTTGGTGATATGCCAATTTGCCCATTATTAGTGGATAAAATGATAACTTTTGAATCTCAAACTTCTTGATTAGAGATCAATACACAAAAATTAAGGTCATTTCTTCAAATTGCTCGCCATTTCTAAGTTCGTAGCCTTCACAGTAACTTCATTGATGTTATCTATCAAATAAAAGGCTTGTTCAAAAAGATTATTCAATTCTTTGAACATGATTAATTTAAACCCTCTAATTGTTTCAACTAGACCAACATATTTCTTTGTGGAATCGGTAAATACTTCTACTACGAATGAGGGTTGTAATAAGAAACGCTCAATTTTTTGCGTTCTTGCTACGGTTAAGCAATCTTCTTTGAATAATTTATCCAACTTAAGGATAGTTATAATGTCCTAAAGTTCTTTGTACTGCTTAACTTTTTGCACAGTTTCATAATGTTCCTCACCAATGATCTGAGGTTAGAGCATAACTGACGTTGAGTCTAAAGGATCAACTGCTGGATAGATATCTTTAGTAGCCAATTCTTTTGATAGTATGGTAGTAGCATCTAAATGGGCAAATGTCATGGTTGGAGCAAGGTTGGTCAAAACTTTTGCAGGTACATAAATGGCTTGAATAGAAGTTATGGACTACTTTTTGATAGAAATAATTCTCCTTGTAAAGACTCTATTTCAGTACTAAGGATAGGTTGTGATAACCCACAATGTAATGTCACAGAATGCGGGCTGGATGTCAAGATAAAGGCAAAAATATAACATGAAGTAGCCCAAATATAAGCCCAAAAGAAGGCCTAAACTTGCCCCAACTTCTAGAAAGTCTAAACTCTCAAAATATCAAGCATTTGGAAGGAATAATTGGAGGCATTTTTCAAACATTTGAGTTTGAATTTTTCCTCTCATTTGCATAGAAATTGTAAAATAAATTTTACCTATCCAAAGTGGCTTTTGTAAAGTAAATCTTAGCCGTTCATTCTATCCATCTCCAACTATAAATAGGTTTCACTTCTTTTGACTAAACCATTCATTAAAATTGTAAATATAAGTAGTCATAAAGAATTATAAAATTTTGTAGTCTTGTAATTCTTTTATTCAATTCAAGCATTTTTCTTTAAATTTATCTTGTAATTCTCTAAATTTTTTTACTTTCTCTAGTCTCATAAGCATCTTAACTTGCCTAAGGCGATTTTTCGTGCAACAATTAATGCTTACTTAGTATAGTAGAGAAAGTTTAATACTAATTAAACCACTACATGAGTTCAGCAAAACTTAATGCCCGTGACACGTGGTATTATAGTATAATTTGTGGAAATAATTCGAAACTGCGTCGAGCATAATTCTTATCATGTAGAGTAAGGAGGTAGAGCCAAGCAACAATGCCGAGGTGCTGCAGGAGGAGCGCGGCCGTAAAAAGGGCCATGATGTGAGGAAGAATCCGTTCAAGGACAGCTCACTGTCCAAGAACGTATTATGCTTTGCCGAGGCAAGATTAGTTAAGTTTGAGCTAGCGATGAGCGATGTATTAGACCACTTCAACGTTCTCGAAATAAAGGTTGACAAGTATGAGTAAGATGCTGGCGCTGCTGAAATAGAAGGTAAGTTCCATGATGCTTTCAACTTTTTCGTTACATTTATGAATTAGGCTATAGAAGAGTTTAAGTGAAGCATGGCAGCACAAGTGAGTGTCATCAACGCGGGATTAGATGCCGTGAGACAAGATCTCGCCATATGTAAGGTTGCAATAACATTGGGGGCTACTGCAAGTGGCGTGTTGAGAGTTCAAGTTTTTGACTCGCCAAATTATGGAGGCAAGCGCGAAGCTAAGAAAATAGAAAACTTCCTTTGAATGATGGAGCGCTACCTAGATGCAGTGAACATACACGATGACATTGACAAAATCAGCATGTGCACCATTTCTTCAAGCATAATACGGTACTATGAAGGAGACGTCGCCACATTAAAATAGAAAAGAGGTTGTGCATCATCGATACTTGGGATACATTCAAGGCAAATTTTAATAAGTAATTGTATTTCGAGAATGCGTAGAAAGCGGCGATGAGAAAGTTTCACGGGTTTAAACAGCCAAACTTGATCAAGGATTATGTTAGGGAATATAACTCTTTAATGCTAAAAATATATGACATACCTGAAAAGAATTGGTTGCTGTTCTTCTTAGATGGGTTGCAATCATAGGCGAAGTAGAAATTGTAGCGGTGAAATGTCAAAGACTCTGTTTCAACAATGGCAATAGTTGAGACGCTGATTGAGTTTCACTGTGAGCTATTCATGGACGAAAAGTGTAAGAAAATGACTCTGAACTATAATCGGGGTAGTCATGATAAAAGTGGAGAAAACTGACCTTATAAGGTGGATTCGCAATCAAGTTGTTCACCAAGGGACAAGAGACGCAACGAGTAGCATAAAGCACACAAAAAGCGGAAGTGAAATTGCTTCTTTTGCGGAGGAGCACACTATACAAAATAATGTCTGCATCGCTTGAGTTCGATGCGGTTCTTTAATTCCATCAAGGCTAAAGAGACGTCTAAGGTCAAGATAGCAGCGAAGTTTGATATCGGCAAGACGCTTAAATACGTCGATGCTAGCAATTTTATCTACAAGGGGCAGCTTCCATCCTTTAAATGCCTCCCCATGTTTCCAAAGGCATTCTTGCCAGCAGCAGTTTCAGGGTCCACCAAGCCAAGTTGCCAGGCTTCAAAGGAGGAGTAAAGTTTAAGTGCTTATAGGCTATTGAGATACAACGTCTTGGTTTTTTCCCGATAAAAAAATATGTGCTTGCTCAATTGGGACTATTCCTACACTAGCCAGACTTATCCATGTTTCATTAATTTCACCTTCATACAAAATGATGGCACCATCATCACTGACAACATGTGATACTAGTAGAGGCAGTGGCGGGATCACAGAAATATTTGAAACAGACACATTTTTTAGTTTTGCAAACCCACAGCACCGAAAAGGGTCAGAAAGCACAAGTCCTTGTGCTGCTCCTAAAAGAAGATTGTCTACGTCTCTCAAATGGTGTTATCATTCCAAAACAGTGGATAGCGCACCCCAGAATTGTCACGAGCCCTTCAGAAGTTGGCATTCCTGATAAGGTGATCACTTTAGATGAATTATGTGGGAGATCTAAACTAATTGGAATGGGGTAAGTTTTAAGGCATTCACTGATTGTGGCGTTAACCAATGTTTGATCACTGAAAGTCTATACAGCAGTAAGACTTAGCGTATGTTAAGGAGTCGGAATAGGTGAAAGTCATCGATCAACTTTCTCGGTCAATTCATGGAGTTGCTCGAAATGTGTTGATGTAGATTGGGTCATGACGCTGCATGGTCGACTTAAACGGTTATGCCGATAAGCAATTTCGATATGGTATTAGACGATGAGTTCATCGACCGCATGTTACCCTTCACCTTCACAGATGATAGGTGCATGGAATTCAACAATACGAGGAAACTCCACAAGGTGTTAATTGAGCGGAGACACGTTAGTATTAAGGTATTATCCACACTAGAAGTTGTCAAGAGAGTCAAGAAAGGAGAGGACACCTACCTTACCATGTTGAAGGAAGATGACACTTCCACAACCACTCTTGACGTTTGGAAGAAAGTGCGAAGTATTCTCTGAGAGTATGGTGACGTGATGCTTGCAGAGTTATTGAAAAAACTTCTACCAAACCGTGAGGTGGACCATGAAATCGAGCTAAACCCTGACATTAAACCTCTGGTCATGAAACTATACCGCATGGCACCACCTGAGGTCGAGGAATTCTAGAAGCAACTTAAAGAACTACTAGAAGTCGATTCATAAGGCCCTTGAAGGCACCATTTGGCTCACCGATTTTGTTTCAGCGTAAGTATGATAGAAGTTTGCGCATGTGCATCAACCACCAGGCGCTAAATAAGGTGACGGTCAAGAATTACTATTTGATCTCCTACTTGGATGACCTATTTAATTGCTTTGAGAATGTTAGATGATTCTCCAAGCTCAACTAAGGTCCGGTTATTGACAAGTGTGCATTGCTGAGGGAGATGAACCGAAGACTACATATATGACCAGGTACGGATCAAATGAGTTTCTAGTCATGCCTTTCGGTCTTACCAATGCACCTGCCACCTTCTGCACCTTTATAAACAAAATCTTTCACTCATTCCTTGACAAGTTCGTAGTGGTATACTTGGACGATATTGTCGTTTACAGTGAAAGTCTCAAGGAGCATGTGGAGCACTTAAAACTGATTTTTCAAGCTTTGCGAGACAACAAGTTGTATGTGAAGAAAGAGAAATGCTCTTTTACTCAACAAGAAGTGATGTTCTTTAATCATAAGATAACGGGTGAATGAATATATGTAGATATGGTTAAGGTACGCACTATCCAAGAATGACAACCCTCTACTACCGTAACAGAGTTAAGATTATTCCTTGACCTAACCAATTACTACCGATACTTTATTTAAGAGTATTTCGCTCGAGCAACACTCTTGCTTAGAAGAAGGAAACATGGAAATGGTTACTAGTCGAAAATTTTAAGTAAGCTGTGATAGAGAAATCAGTTCTTTCTTACTACCCAACTATTCCAAGCCATTCGCGATGTACACTGATGCGTCGAACTTCACTATTGGGGGTGTATTTATACAGGACAGACACCTCATTGCCTATGAGAGCTGCAAGTGAAATGACAGAGTGAAGATAATCCGTGCATGATAAAAAGATGATAGCGATTATCCACTATTTGCAAGTATGACGACACTACTTGCTTGGAAGTCAGTTTATAATCAACACCGACAATGTGGCGATAAGTTATTTTCAGAATTAGAAGAAACTTAGCGTTAAGTAAGTGCGATAATAAGACCTTTTGGTAGAATTTGACTATATGATAGAGTATAAGCTCGGTCGAGCAAATGTTGTGGTCAATGCCCAAAGTCGCAAAGTAAAATTTTCTAAAATTAGTCGGCCCAAGTGTGACATCATGGAGCGTGTGAAGGAGGGTTTGACCAATGACCAATTCGTCAAGACTATGATAAAACTTGCCAATGAAGGTAAGATAAGGTGATTTTGGGAGTGCGATAGCATTTTCTATACCATCGGCAATCGCCTATACACTCTGAAGTGGGGATAATTTACAAAGGAAATTGATGAGAGAGTGTCACGATTCCAAATGGCCTGGACATTTGGAAACTCATCGTATTATGACTTTATTTGGAGATCTCTACTATTAATTGTGGATGAGGAATGACGTAAAGGTATATGTGAAGACTTGCCTAGTATGCCAAGATAAAGTCGAGTATAAAAATTTAGTAAATTTTGCTCGAACCTCTCCCTGTTCCCGAGAATTCAGAAGAGTGCATCACTTTGAATTTCATCTTTGTAGTTCTACTTTCTAAAGAATATGGATTTATCTTGGTCGTGGTGGACAAATTATCGAAATATGACATTTTCATTCCTGTTTCACGGGATTGCAATGTCGAGAAAGTTGTACATTTATTTTTCAAGCATATTGTAAAATATTGGGCTTGTCTCGCTACACATCAGTGACAGAGATTCGAGATTCACCGAAAAATTTTAGAGAGAGTTATTCAAACTAATAGACTTGGATCTCTACTTTTTCACAAACTTTCACCCACAAATTAAGAGTCAAATAGAGTGGATGAATGTATTATTGAAGATGTACTTACAGCACTTTATGAGTGCCAACAAGCAAGAATGGGTTAAATTGATAGATGTGGCACAATTTTACTACAACTTGTAGTGGAGTGAAACCATTTAATATAACTCTTTCGAGATTGTGATGAGCTGACAACCCTTAATACCACAGGTGTTGATAAAAGGGTACACGAGTTCTAGTCCTCCAACTTGCAAATAAGTCAAATATTGGTAAGAGTAGATTGACGTGACAAAAGTTTACTTGGACAAGACATTCAAGAAAATGAAGAAATGGGTGGACAAGAGTCGAAAGCAGTTAGAGTTCTAAATTGGAGACCTTGTCTTAATGAAGTTACTACCTTGACAGCTTAAAGTGCTACGCCAAGTATATCCGGAGTTGGTACGCAAGTATGAAGGGTCTTTTTTCATCCTTGTCAAGGTCGGAAAGATTTCTTGTCAAATAGAGTTGCCACGCAAGTTAATGATCCATTCGGTCTTTCATGTAAGTTGTTTAAAACTATATCATGCAGATGCAAAAGACACAAGTCGTGGCGAGTTACATAGAACGCTGCTCACCAATCTAGCCTTCTTCGACTGTTAGGTTAAATAAATTCTCGCCGATCGACTCATGGGAAAAAGTGGAATTCTCAACTATATGGAGTACTTAATCAAGTGAAAGAACTTACCAAGCTATGAAGTTAGTTGGAAAAAAAAGGAAAATCTATGGCAATTCCATGACGTCATCGAAGTATACAAGTTAAGGAAACTTGACGAGGGCGTCAAGGACTTCAGTGGGGGAAAATGTTATAGAATGCAGGCTAGACGTCAAGACAAAGGTAGAAACACATTACGAAGTAGCCTAAATATAAGCTCAAAAGAAGGTTTAAAATTGTCTAAACTTGGCCCAACTTCTAGAAGGCCTAAGCTTCCAAAATATCAAGCAATTAGAGGAATTTTTAAAATATTTGAGTTTGAATTTTTTCTCCCATTTGTATTGAAATTGTAGAATAAATATTGGCCATTCAAAATCTTAGTCATTTTATTCTACCTATCCCCAACTATAAATAGACTTCGCTTCTTTTGGTTAAACTATTTACTAAAGTTGTAAATATAAATAGTTATAAAGAGTTGTAAAGTTTTGTAGTCTTATAATTCTTTCATTCAATTTAAGCATTGTTCTTTAAATTTCTCTTGCAATTCTCCAAATCTCTTACTTTCTGTAGTCTTCTAAGCATCTTAACTTGCCTAAGGTGATTGTCTGCGCAACAATTATGGATTACTTAGTATAGTAGTGAAAGTTTGATATTAACTAAGTGCTGCACAAGTTTAGCAAAATTTAAACGTTCTGTGACAGTACAGTAGCTTTCTGAAAGCTTTAGTTATTTCTAAAAAAGCAAGACAAGTTTCTTTGCTTTGAAATGTTAATACTTTTGTCGAAATCTTTTCAAAATGCTTCTCAATCCCTAAACAGCAGTTTTTTGTAGCTTTTTTTTGGCTTTTTGGCAGCTTTAGCTATTTTGCAAAAAAGTAGACAAGTTTATTTACTTTAAAACGTCACCATTTCTGCCATAATCTCTACAAAATACTTCTCAAGCCCCTCCAAGCCTACTATAGCTAAGTGGGGAGATAGGTGCTAATTGAACATCTTATTAATTTGTAAACATTTATGCTGCTACCATTTTGTTATTATTCTAATATGTTTAAGGATCATCATCTCCATACTTATTATTTGTCTTCTAACCCATTTTGTAGTTTTGAAGTACTTTGTTCAATTTTGTAGCGCTGCTGCCATTAGATAATGAGAGTTGACTAGTAATATATAGAAGAAGTTCTCTTATGTCCTGCATAATTTTCGTTGAGTTTGGCCATTTTAATTTAAATTTTCTTTCATTCATACTCCATTTATTGATTTTTATATGTATATTAGAAGTTGAACTGACCACAATATGATAACAATGTCCATGTCTTGTTCCATTTAATTTGTCAATGTCATTCTCTTTGTTAGTAATCTGTGCATTAACTATGTCTGCAATCCATTCTATGATATTTATATGATTTAAATATCTTTGCATTTTATAGAAGCAGAAAATTTTCTATTAATATTATCATGTGTGCTGATCTGTTTTCCTATTTTGTATTTGTTTCGTGATTTCTTGAACAGCGTGCTTTAAAGGTATGAACCAGATGCATGCATCATTGTGTAATTTTGAGAAACTTCTATTATGTTTGAATTTCAATTTATCCTTTTCCTCTTAATTTCCTTTAGGTTTAATTGTTAAATTATGTTCTTAAAATTACCTTATAATAATTTAGATAAAAGGACGTGTTCTGGGACATGGAAACATAGATTATGCAGATACAATGTATCACCTAGCAATGGTATGTTCTTCAGTACCTTTTTCTTTCTTCTTCTTCTTCTTCTTCTTTTTTCCACAATATTTTGTTGTTGTTAAAGTTTAAGTACTATCACATAGAATCTCATTTATCAGTTGTTTAGTTTAGGTGGTAACTTAGTATCATAGCCAGCTCGACCAAGTGACCTTGTGTTCAAAAACCCTCTTTATTTGTTAAATTATAATAAGCTGTGTATTGTTATGATTATTTGTGTTTATCATTGTGTTTAGTTCATGCGGCTTGCATGTGAGATGATGTATCTCTGATCATTATTTTGCTGTTTTGGGTAACTACTTAATCTCAATTACAGGTGTTGTATCTCCAAGGAAAAGAAAATGATTCTGAGGTCCTTTTCCAAGATTCAATCAGGATTTTAGAGGTGTGCCAAAATTTAGCGCTAACCTTGGGCTTTCTGGTATTTTGGAGTTGATATGATAGGTCTGACAATCAAGTGTTGTCTCATCATGTAGGAAAATGGTCAAGGAGAGTCAATGACATGCATAAGGAGACTGCGATATCTTGCACAGGTTAAAATTCCAAAAACTTGAACTTACTGAAATATAATTATATTCTTTTTCTTTTATGATGTGTAAATATATTTAAGAAGGACTTTTAAGTTCAGTGTACCTAGTTGAATAGGAAGTATGCCTCAAACTTGTGTGTGGCTAAATTTGTTTGCATATGTGATTGTGCATTTGTCTTGTTACTTTGCTTCTCAATATTTTTTATAAACCACTTATGTTTATGCTATTCTTTCTAGATATATTTAAAAGCCAATCGTCTTACCGAGGCTGAGAATGTGCAGAGAAAGATCCTGCATATTACGGAAATATCAAAGGTTTTTCCTTTTTCCTCATCTTTTGTGCATTTATTTTTGCTGTGGTTACAAAATATTCTCTTGGATGACATTGCTGGTGTTATTAAGTAAATTATTTATTGAATGGTAACAGCAAAAATTTGATGGAAGACTGACACTAAAGTTCCCCTCAAGTTAGCTTGCATATAGAAATATGTAGTACAAAAAGTATGTTCAAAATCCATACCTTTATTATATTTGACCTAGTTGTTGGGGGCAAAGGCACAGATCTAACTATCTTATTGCCAATAGCTATGATTTTATTCATTATCTTGGTCATCCCAGTTTATCAGTGTTTCTCCGCCTGTTCTACCACTTTTTTACCTTCTCAAAAATGTATGATACTCTCATCTTGTAATAGAAGACTGCACAAGGTAAAGAATTTGAAATTGGACTTTAAGATCTGAGTGTGATCTTTCTGTTGGCAAAGAGTGACACATTAACAGTGTGTTTCAGGTTTACTTGTGCTGTCAGGTTTCTACATGATATGTATGTGGTCAACTTCTGAAACCCTGACCAATCCTTTTCTTTGAGCTTTTATTTTGGAGACTACCTTTTTTCTTTTTTCTTTAATTATTGTTCCTTTTTACAAGGGAACTTAATATCTTCTTTGCACGATGATCCTTCTTGCTATTCAACATTCTTAACAGTTTAAATTACCTTAACCCGAATTTCTTGCATATGATTATGTATGAAATAAAATCTTCTCTTGAATGAGAGCTTTAGTATGCTTCAGCTCCATTAAAATCTAGACTGATATGCTAAAGGTTTGTTTTCTTTAGGGACAAAAGACTTGACATCTAATTCTTTGTTATTAAGATGTTTGTGACGTTGGGATACTTGAATAAAAAATGCCACAAGTTTGGGTTTTATATGAAAGCAAACTTCTTTAATGTCATCTATGAATGGAAAAGAATGTGTTGCTGTGGCCTTCTCTTTCAATTCTGTGTAATCTCATTTGTCACCTTAATCATTTTTCACTCTCCATTTATTTTTATTAAAGTTTGAACACATTCTTCATAGATTTTGAAGACTTTTATTTAGATATGGGAGGAAAAACAAAATATTTTATTCAGGCGTATACATTCAAGTCTATTCAAACTTCATATGACTTCTGGATCTACTTAGAATGTCCCAGTACTGATAATGGAGAGAATGCAAGTCTGATATGTTGAAATCAAACTTTAAACTGGTAACATGTGAGCATCGTCTTAATAACATGATGAATGGTAACATGGAATGTCAGAATAGTAATATTGAACAGCAAGCTGGTAACATGTTACCTGTCACATGTACGGTATACAAACTGGTTGGGTATTGTGGCTAGTTTGTATATAGAAAACAATTAATGGTGTGAGAAATTGTTATCAAATTCTCTGGAATACTTTTGCTATAATGCACTCTGTTGTCAGTTTTCAACTAAACCCCTCATATTAAGGGTTGTATTTTCCTCAAAATGCCTGCTTTTTCTGCACTCAAAATCTTTGGTGCCTTTTTCCTTTTTAGTGGTTCATTGTATTTGTTCTTATTATGTTTTTGAATTTTCATTGTTTTACTGTATATTTGTCCTATCCTTAACTTTTAGCTAAGCTAGATATACTTCTTAGGAAAATTTTTTTGGATGAAGAAAGATTGTTGACTAATTTGATAAAAGACTGCAGCTTTTTCTGAGGATATTGTAACTCAGCTAATCATGTCTTTTCTCCTTATTAATTGCCACTTTTTTTTTTTTTAGTTTGAAAAAGCTTTGAATTTATAGAAAAAAATACTTTTCCCTAACCATAGCATGTTTTCAGAAATAACATTCAACTACAGCTGTAGCTACTGTGTGTTCTTTGAAAGAAGTCTATGCTTAAATATACTTGAAATTGTGCACATAAGTGCACTGTAATGCTGAAAGCACCTATATTATGAACTGGTACAAAGATGGCCTTCGTGAAACTATTCGACAACTTTACTTAAAACATTTTGTATGTATCAAGAATTATGAGCATTGGTTTTGATTTGAATGCCTGTTACATGGAGATGAAGCAATTGATTTAATATGACTGATGTAAATTTATCTTTACCATACCAAAAAAATGTAAATTTATCTTTACCATTACCAAAAAAAAATAAAGCAATATTTTTTGAGTGATTGATAGGAGAAAAACCAACAATCATTGAAATGTGATCTCTTTTCTTTTTTTTTTCCCCTTTTCTTTGCATATGAAGTTTAGTGAAAGTTGAATGTCCTCTGGTTATTAGTAAACTGAGACGTTACTATCTCATTTTTTTATTCTGTTTCCACTCCCCCTCGATACCGATTACCTAGCATAATAACAACTTTGTAAGACAGGGATGGAGTTCTTTGGACACGGTAATTGCAGCTGAAGGGCTAGCCCTTACCCTACAATCAACTGGGAGCTTAAGGGAAGCACAAGAACTTTTTGAAAGGTAAACAGTCACATAATTAATGAACAACAAAAAATGACTAATTAATGGTTTAATAGAAATGATTTCTTAAATATTTTCTTATAGGTGTCTTGAAGCTCGGGCAAAATTACTTCCTCAAGACCATATACAGGTTTGCTTGTTTTGACACATTCAACTCCTAAAACTTTTATGAAAGAGTTGATATCTTCTTGATGATGAATGGTTGCATTTTCAGTTATTTTGGCACTTTCTTTACATAAAAATATGGTCATGGTAGCATGTTGTGTAAAGAAATGTTTATGGAAGCTTTTAAATGTGGCAAAACTATGGGGATAATGTGCCATTGGACTTGTAAACCTGTTAGGTTTCTTTTGGAGTGGCTGAAAATTGTTTTTAAAATTTATCAAATCTGGACGGGAGTGGGAGGAAAGTACATTTTGGCATCTCTTTATTCTAAATCCATTTTGCTGAATTATTATTTCTTATTGCTGTGAACAAAATTGCTACACTTGTAGATTACTCAGTGTTATATGCTGGCTCTGTGTAGTGGGCTTCAAAGGTCTTCATTTTCAATATCAAATAGTTAGGGAGTTGCAATCTGTATTCCTTTATTGGATATGTATGTATCAAGCTAAGGTTTGAGATTTAAAAGAGAATATAACTTTTTTGAGATTGCCAATAAAATAAAGTTTCCAAGGCAACTGTCCCTAGAAGAGAATTTGGAAGGTTAAAGCCACCTTCAAGACTTGGTACTACTTAGTTGGACAGTTGCCTAAGAAATATGTTGACTGTCAATTATAATTTTAGGAGAGATGAGACTAGCATTTGTTGGTGCTGGATATGCAAGGACTGTGGTCAGAAAGTTAAGCTTTTGTTTCCTTAACCACTCTGGCGTGGGAATTATGTTCTTCAGTCTTTTTCCTTTCTTGGATGATATTAGCAACAGTAACCAAAAGGTGACTTTTGAGGAGTTCAACTTCTACTGCAGAATGGGATCCGAGGGAGAGCATCTTTTGTTATGTTCTATTTTTTCTTGGACTTTTAACATGGTGTTGTTTTGTTTTCTTTAGTGATTTAGTGAATCTATCGTTTGCTTCATAATACTAGGTTTTTGATCCTTTTGGTATTTTTTAACTTACAAATCTTTTACAAAATGGTGAAAATAATAAGATGAGGACCAACAAAAGTCATTGTTACAATGAGGTCAAACCAAGTAGAAGTTGTTTATTTTTAGATTATTGAAATTTTAATGCCATAATTTTCACTGTTGCTATTTGAATGATAGATGTTATGTTATGGGAGAAAGATAGGTTAGTGCGCCTGACAAGATTTGTTGTCTTTCATTATAACAGATTGGTGCCAACATGCTTCACATAGCTAGGGTAGCAATGCTAAATTCCACCAGATTAAAGAAGATGAATGTTTCCGAAGCAATTGATGAGTTTGGTCGGGTGAAAGAACTTTTAGACAATGCCAGAAGGTTAGTGCAATTCCATTACATATAAACAAGTTTCTGATTGATGGTATCAAAATTAGAGAGAGAGAGAGAGAGAGAGAGAGAGATCATGCCTTTTCTGCTGGTGGAATCAATGACCTGTATGATGGAGAGGATTTGGAGTATTAAAAGTGTTGTAACTTGCATGGCAGTTCATTATTCTTGATATCATGTCTTGGATGGAATGCATGAGTCAATCCTTTTATTGGTTGTCTTCTTTTTTTGATCTTTCTATTCTTAAGTCTTTTGATTCTTTTAGGTGCATTGAATTTCTATAAGCGAGATTTTAGTCTTAGGGGATGTGCTTTGTGTCTTTTCTATGTGTGAGACTTAGTGTTACACTCCCATTTTAGTATCTTTTAATTCACTGTTAGTTGACCATTGAAAATGAACAAAGATCCTTGCAGAGCAACCACGAGGAAGATATTATTGATCTTATACTGAGCTTTACTTTGGTCAAATTCAAGATATGGATGAATTTGGTTTAGATTTGTTAATGTTCTTACTTAGAATTGATCGAATTTCTGCATAGATTCTTGTGCAGTATTAATCTTCACTGCTCTATCCATGATAGGATAGCACGAAATGTTTTGAGTAAATCAATTAAACAAAAAGGGAAGAAGCAATATTATGGAGCATCCAGAGAAAGCATTCGAGAGGGGCGTACTGCATTGCTCATCCTGGTCAGTTTCCATTTGCATAATTCTTGATTCCTTGCAAATTTGATTTTGCTTAATTGACTGATCTTTTTATTTTATTGTAGTTGAACAAGTTGTACCTCCTGCTGTGGAGGTTCTGATAGTATTCTTTTTTGTTATTTCTGGTGAAATGCTGTACTATTTAATATATCGATTTCAGTCTCTGCTTTATCATTTGCAAGTTAGAACTGTTTTTGTAGCTATTAGAATCAGCACATAAAGTGTGTGGAGAATTCATGAATTATCCATACCTTTCCCTACTAGTACATGTGTTTGGGTTAAGTGATAACATGGTATCAGTGCTCCTTACATGATTGCATCTGTATTTGTTTGTCTTGTATCCTCCTCTGTCTGTTGTCTTTGAGTGGGCTTGGTCCACATGATAAGCCCGTTTGGTATTGGTGTTGTATTTGAGAGAACCTGTTAGAGCTCAGTATTGTTGATTAGTTTCTCACCTATTAACTTAAAGCTTTTTGGATCAAGTGATAACTTAACAATATATCTCTAGATTTGTCTCTGGAATATAGTAAATATGTACCTGAAGATATAGACCAATTATAACTTTCCTTGTCGGCAAAGCATTGGCTGCTATCCTTCTTATCCAATTTGCGTGCCTTCATATGTTCATCAAATAATCTTTTCCATGATCAGTTAATCGAATTCAAATCACCCCCTTCTCTTCCTTTTATCTTTTTGTTGATCTTGACTACAGAAGCTGCAATTTAACAATTATATGTACTGAGTCCAAATGGAGATAAATGCAAATAGCAATAAACTGTAATCATGCAAGGGAATTCGTACACAAGTGCATCTTGGTCAAAACAAGTTTTGATATGATGTTAATTGCTAAATTGTTGTTTGACCTAAAAATTTAAACTAGTAGGTAAGAGCTCAAACAATAGTACCAAGAAATCTAGCATTTCCGTCATCTAAATTACAGTAGGTCTAACATAAGCACTTGGTCAAAGTTGGTTTTAATAGTATGTTAAGTGTTGCTTAATCTAACACCCTCATATTAATTAAATCATAATAAGTTATGTTTGTTATGGTTCTGGTTGGGTTTAGTTGATGTGCCTGGCAATTTATGGGGTGTGTTAAAACTTATATCCTATTGTTAGGCCTATGCTTATATAACTTAGAAGGGTAAGGTTTTAGTTCAAACAGTCATTTAACAGTTACCATCATAGTTGTCATCCTACTACCTTTTTAAGCATTATTGTCATCATTGTCAACAATGGCTATTTAACCTTGTGGTTTGCTTGTCAAACTTCAGGTTGTTCATGCCTGCTTCATCACCAAATATAGGTTGCTCTTCTGAATTTGTTGTATGATTGATAGGAAATCTGTTTTGGATGTGTTGTAAATAATTATTGTGTCTGCTGAAAAATTAAAAAAAAAAGAAATAAATATATTGAACATCAGGGTATATATTTTGGATGCTTAAGAATATGTTAGTTCTAATTATGACCTAATGAAATGTGTGATTTGGCATGGAAGCCAGCCATTCTCCAATGCAAAAGTGATGGACTGTGCTTGTGCCTGCAGTTACAGTCGCTTGAAGCTCTTGCACTTCTGGAGACAACCAAACAAGAACTACAGGAGTTGACGGTTAGTATACACATTTTATGAAGAAATCTTGAATCATGATTACCTGGGATTTAATATTTCTTCACTACTTTTGTACATGTAATGAAATACCTGGGAAATTGTGCCAACACAACATTTCTTTAGTTCTAAGATAACTAAATTTTGATGCATGATATTTTGTGAGAAATTGTAGTTCATAATTTTGTACTTAGAAAAGAGAGAATTTCTCATAAATTATGGCAAGTACTAGTGGCGCATGCATGATATTTTATGAGAATTTGTAGTTTATAATTTTGTACTTAGAAAAGAGAGAATTTCTCATAAATTATGACAAGTACTGGTGGCAGACTTTCATTAAAAAATTTAAGACCAATCTATTTGTTTATTTCCAGTCAGGATCTGAATTTCTTTTAAATAGGACAGGCAAAGCATTGTAAAGCTACTATTCAATGTTGCAGCTAAGTGCATGTTTTTCCAATCTTTCACCTTTTAGGAACTTATGTTTCTCTCTTTTTAAAAGTTCTGTTGGTTTAGTATCGCTGTCTAAGGATGGAAAAAGAGCAGTTGGGTCATGTAACACAGCATAGTTCATGATAGAAATTTAAAACTTCTCATCAGAGATGTGCTGATTTAGAAGGAAAATAGTTGAGTCTAACAGAATTTGATGTACCAAACAAGAATGCTGTCAATCTTTTACCTATGATTTATTGGTTAACGGCATTCTTGGAATGGATTTTTGGTATATCTAGAAATTCTTTCATATGAGTATAGAAACATCTTATTATCCCCTTTCCAATTTTACTGCTGTCATTAATTAGTTCCCCTTCTCTAGTTTCTGTCTTGCTAATTAAATTCCTGTTTCTCCTTCTGTTGATTATTTTATGGAACATTCCAGTGTTCCCATTCTTTTCTTTAGCCAAATTAGGCCTTTTGCCTCCACATGATCTACCCTTTGGAATAATTAATCTCCTAATTGTGATTTTGATTTGATTTCTCTGTATGGTGGTAATTCATCTGCCCTACCTCTTCCATCTTATTTTTGATGATATGGCCATTTGTCCTCCTTTCATAACTGAAATCTCATTGGGTAATTGCTTGGTTTTAGGGCTTAAACCTCGCTTGTATCTAGAGAGCAATCTAAAGACCTACTGTTCTTCAAAGAAGTTTTTTACTGTACTTTTGCCTTGAGGAATTGATGACATAGTCAACACCATCGAAACGTTGCCAGCTGGCTCTTTATTCCAATTACAGATCTCTGGGAAAAAAGAAAAAATTTGTTTTCTGATTCAGCTATTTCCCCCTGTAATTCCAACATTTGAGAGAGTGAGCACAAGGAATGCTAATTTTGTAAATCAGATCTCGTTTTTGCTCGCCATGTTATTAATGATTGTCTAGGGTTCATATGTTAATCAGATCTCGTTTTTGCTCGCCATATTATTGATGATTGTCTAGGGTCCATAGGTCAATCAGATCTTGTTTTTGTTTGTTGCTTCCTTCTGGATGCACTTTGCTTCCACTGATCTATATAAAAGTCAGATCAGTGACCCAGAACAATAATCATGCATCTCCAGCTTGTGTCAATATATCAAAACCTTGAAAACACACACACACACACACACACACCTGGAATAAGCTTTAGAACATTTAGAAAGCTATCACCCCTTCCAATTATAGTATCTCATTTTCCAATTTTCTTCATGTTCTTAGTACTTTCAAAAAATTCATGTTGACATATTCATAGATACAACCTAAAATGAATGCATGATTGCCTTAATAATACTCTAGAAGTTGAGAATGCCATTTTTTTGGATCATTAGGATTTGGAAGAATGATATAATGTGTACTGGTTCAAGCTCATGATTTGTTCCTTTTTCTCTTTAGGAAAAAACTTTTATCAAATCATTTCATTACCATTTTCTAAACCATGATTGTGCTTGTTATAAATGCAGGAGGAAAATTTGGCTAGTTATGAAGCTGAAAATGCACTTTTTGAATGCATTTCTGCTTACAAAGAGGTAAGATTGCATCTGATGATGAGCCCTCAAATCCTTCTGTAATTTCTTTGTAGGTTGCTCCTGTCTTCATTTTATATACTTATTTGTGTTACCAGGCAGTGAGGTTTTCCCATGTCACTGATACTTGGAATTGTGCCCTCTATATATCTCCTTTTCCTTTTTTGAAAAAAAAAGCTAATTTTCTGTTTTGGTTACACTTGAAAGGTGACTGCCATTGGTAAATAAGTTTAATGTTACAGTTACGCACACTTGGTTTATATTAATAATGTTTATTTCAAACCACTTGGCAAAAAATAAGTAAATAAATTAAAGAAATTTATAGTAGTTAATGAATCAACAATAGAAGCAAGTCATGAAAAGATTTAGCTAAACTACAAGTGCGACGATTACACTAAGGTTATGTTGACATTAAAAGTGGGAATGGTTTTTACTTTTTACAGGAACATCTGCATGTTTTGATTATTTAGGTTCATTATTTCATCACTCAGAATCTTTGTTTATTATCTTGATGCTGCAGTCTTGGAACATAAATTTTCTGATTGCCAATTAGTGACAACTATTTAATTGTTTGGCAAAAATTTTTGTGGAACATTATAACACTATTATCGTCTTTACATTTTATGCAGTTTGAAACTGAGAAGTCAATCAGTGATTCTCCGGAAGTAAAGGCTGAATATCTATCATGTTTGAAGCATCTTTCGAGTTTGATAAGTTATGGCAGTATTGACAGAAGGAAGCAATCTAAGGAAGCCACTCTGCAAGGGCTGAAGGATGAAATCAAGCGCATAGAAGTTGAAATTTCTTCTAATAGGAGATACAAACGTTAAATTCCCTACAAATTTGTTGGCTGGCACCAGAATTTAGAGCTGATAAATCAGTGTATTTGGTTGCCTGAAGCAACAGCAGGTGCAGTTCCTTTATGATTGTTGTTTTCTAACCGTTCTGAATTATTGTGATTTGGGGGGCAATTAAAATTAATAATAATCAGTAGTGGAAAATATGTAACGCATTTGGAAAGAATAGAAAGGGGAGGTCTGATCTTTAGAAATTAGACATGAATTTTAAGATTTAGAAACTGTCACTTCCTTCCTCGGATGGACCGATCAATCTATGCCATAAGCATAAGCTTTAATTGGGTGTATGCTGGTAACTGTTTTCAGAGAAATAATCTGCAAAAACAAATTAAACATTTGAAAATGAAGGGAAATTATAGCAATGTTATTATAATATTATAGCAATGTTATCGACATTTGAAAAGAGCTATCCCTAAAAGTTAAAAAAAGCCACCTTGCCTCCCTTTAACTTTCAAGCAAGGTAAGAATTACGACCGCCAATCCAGATTGGTTCCTCGACTGTTCTTGTAATCCGAGGCTTTGATTCATCCATAAAGTGATAAACAAGTCACCAAAAGCAGCAATGAACATCAACTAGTAATATTACCCTACTGAGTTGTATTAAACAACAGGCATCTGTCAATGTCAAGTTTATTAGGCAGTCATTGGTGCCAATTAACTATTAATTAAGTCATCAAAAGTGATTAATTTTATCAACCGAAGATAGCTCAATGCATACATATGAGAATCATAATCTTTATATTTCGTACGGATGGTATAATTTCATCAGATCAATGTACATATATTCAATTTAAGCATGGAAATTTTCTTAATTAATAAAATACAAAAAAGAAAGTGAAGCGAACCTTATTTTTATATACAATTTTAAATAATAAAAAATAAAAAAAATAATAATAAAATCATATGTTGATATTATTTTTTATTCAATTTGTTGGTGTAAATTTTTACGTGTCTTGCTTTGATTCATTGATGTTTTCTTTTTTCTTGCAAAAGAGAATGTGGTTAAAAATAATGGTGATTTTGAAGGCAAAAATTCTCTAAACTAAAAAATGAAGCTCTCAAAATAAAGATATATATTGAGATATATTGTCTAACTAAAATTAATTCAACATGCTTTTTTAATAGAATTCTAGGCTTTTATATTAATTATTTTTTATTTAACTAATGTTTAAATAAATCTTTTGATATTGTTGATGCCATGTGACACTCGTGATTTGTTAAAATCATGCTTACAAACTTTTTTATATGACATTAAGTATCAATTTGTATTTTTATTTTTGTTTTTTAATATTTAATTGACTGAATTTATCTATTTTAAGTAATTAATTATATTTACTTTTTTAACTTCCGATTTTGCAGGCACTTTTACTTCAAGAAATTTTTTTTTTCTTTTTACTTTTTGGCTGACCATCATAGATAACAGTCCATATGGCCAAGGCTTCGAACAAACCATGGCATTTACTTGAGCTTTAAAAATGAAATCGGTAAACCCTTCCTCCAAAATCATCAAGCAACATAAGTAGTGGTACGGAACTTGAAGCAAAATTGTTTCATTCCAAATTTGTGTATGACACATACTCATCCTAGAGCAGGGATTGTCAATTGTACCATGTCTAAGTGCCGGCGACAACAGAAAGAAGAAATCCGATCAGCTTATAGGACCCAAGCCAAAATATTGGCGAGAGCAAGAAAAATGCATCACCGTATTGAATACAAAATATATAAATTCAGGAGGTAATGCTACAAAGATGAACAGAGAAATGTTGCCAGGAAGAGGGAGTTGTACCAGGACATCACAATGACCCCTACTGGTAGCCTGGGCAGGTGTGGGCACTGGAAGAACCAAATGAAGTTTACTAACATGTGATGCCTTATCATAATCAAGTCTATCTATCATGAGTTTAGCAGACTCAGTGTTGTCAATCCTCTTATTTTTTAAAAAATTCACATTTTATGTGACAATTTTTTATTAGGATTGCAAGATGCTGGTGCATGGGAGCATATGTAAATAAGAGCCTAACTTTATTTTGATATCACTTGTCACAGATTAAGTGTTTGTCATCAATCTAAAAAACTAATTTATTAAGTGGTGCTGTCTACTTACCTTTGTAAACTCAAAATCAATTTATATTTTATCTAACGTGGGATGCGATACAAAGTTCTTGAGTAAATAATAGTCACTTGTTAATAATATCCTCCACAACAAGTTCTAGCAAATGAGTTTTAAGGTTTGTGCATGTAAACTAAATGTCCTCTAATGTTTATGCATGCGAATGTCTTCGGACACCATTCAAATTTGATGCCCTGGATGTGCATAACCGCAATATTGTACTCGCAGACAATTTTGTACTGAAACATTGTGAAGCCACATTGAGGCATCCTCCACCTCATTCCAACATGCTTTGAGACTACATTCATAGCTGCAAGTGATTATTTAACACTTCTCAAATTTTTGGTCCTAAACCATGTAAACAGTTAGTTCAATGCAAAGTACAGAAACTAAACCAAATGAGATAGAGAAATCAAGAACAAAACTGTGTTGTTTCCTTCTTCATTTTTCAACTTATTGTGCTAATTCTATAAGACTTAGCTGTATCTAAAATTATATTTAACACATGTAACAAGGACACACAAAACAATAACATGATTTTTATTTATTAATTAACAAAACGATATGTTTTTCTAAACATGAACTTGAGAGCTTTTTTCCTAAAAAAAAAATCAATGTAAGATATTGATGGCTTTTAATTTTTATTATTCCTCTCTTCTTGAAGGCTGATTTATAATTTGTTCCTTCACATTTTATAAGAGTTTTAATTAAATTAGAAATCAATATATCATTGATGAATTTTCATTGAAAAAAAGAACCTAAAAAATTCAGAAGTGAATGCATCATTGGGAACTTGATTTTCCAAAATCTCTAAGAACTGGAATCAATACCTAATCTTGAATTTAAAGCCTCTTTTACATTTTAGTGCCCCTAAACTTGAGATTCTAACTTCACTAGAGTATGCATATGATTTTGTGCAAACTATTTGCGGAGGAAGAGTAATCAAAATCATACCTTAGGGGAACTGAGACGAACTACAAGTCCATCATACTCCGACTGCATCTTGAAAAGGCGTTTGGAAAGGCACTGGACTTAGCAGAGATATCTACCATATCAACGAGAGGAAGACATGCCTCTAGTCCTTCACCAGCAACAAGGTGAACTCATTGATACGCTTCTCCTGAAGTACGGTGTCATTTACATGGTGAGAAGTTAATCTCTAGACAAGGGCTAGAAGAAAACTGATTTTGGAGCTAAACATACCTGGAGGAGATTCTGTATGATGGACAGATAGTATATCCAGCCTAAACAGAAGAGCTAAAACCTCCTCCTTTTTCTGCGTGAAATAATAAACTAAAGTTTATGAATACCTGCAAATTCGCTTAAACAGCACCATATTCGCAGCTTGGCCATAACATTTCCTGGCTAGCAGTCAGAAGATAACATGGCATGCATATGGGCCCAATCAATTAGGACTGGTTGAATCGTGCTGCACAAATAGAAATTAGAACATAATTTACTCCTACAAGACAGTAGTCAGAAAAATGGACAGCACTTAAAAGATATATACTGGATCACTTCTTCATTTCCAACTATAGATGCAGAAATACGCTTTGAGGAATTTAAACTATTCTATGCAAATTGAGGTGGCATTAAAATAGTGGAAGAATGAAAACACAAAAGCGAACGAAAGTAAATTAAGAGTAGACGAAATAACAATTATATTCTGGCGCTACATCACAGTTCGTATGAAATAGTTTATATAAAAAGTTTAATATGTAGTGTTACACTTATTTTAACCATAATATGAGAGAGAGAGAGTAAAACAGCCAAATTTGCTTAAAGCACAAATAAACGACTAAAACATACACCATATCATGAACAACCAAAAACTAAACCTTTTTCGAGAGAATTAAATGATGTCACAAGGAGAAGCAGTTTGGCAAATGTGGAGATTCACATTAGGAAGTAAACTTCCAATGAAACAGCTTCAACATTAAAAATAGAATGCAAATGTTACCCTTTTCTTTTAGTCCATGGTTGGCTTAACAACAGGAAGTAGCCTCCCTCCTACCCGAAATCCCTTCCCACCTATTTGCCTAGACTAAAATCAAGGATCCTGTGCATTTTGAAAGAAGCCTATGCCATCAAGCCACAATACCCTTGGATAAAGTAACAGATTTATACAAGTGAAATATGTGATATCACTCAGAACGGTACAGGCGAGCCTTGCTGGCTTCAATGTACCTGGAAAAAGTGAAAACATCAAATCTTAGCAACAAGAACACTATTCAAAAACCATTCATGGAAACTTTTGAGTAATGTGTGAATAGCAGAAAAAGGAAAAAAAGGAAAAAAAACCACAAGTTATAAACTAAAGATTGAACATAAGCAAACTCATGAACACTAGCTTCAAGTTATTTAATAAAACTGTGAGAAATATCTTCCACAAGTTTTCCCAAATATGCAGGATTCAATGATTGTTACGGCCCAATGAAAACGGGGAGCTCCCCAATTTTTATGCAATTCTCTCCATTTTCCATACATATATTGCAGCTATATCTTAAAACAATTGTATCCTAGTATGACTATGTATTAATGAAAACTGTACATTTTTTTTTTCTTTGCGTGATTGTTGCAATTTTGGCTGCACAATTTGAACATACAAAATTAAAATTGAAAATATGAGGCAATGGCTAAAATTAATTGTGTACGGTTAACATTGAAAGTAATTGGATGACAATTTGGTCGTCTTTTCTGTAAATGGTCAATTTTCTCACTTCATTTTCCTATACTTAGTCAATCCTTCTCAATCTCTTTCCACCTTATAGCTTTTCAATTTTGTTTCAGAGTAATATAAAAATCTTATTTATATAATATATTTATTATTGTAATTATATAATAAACACAATTACTTAAATATTATAAAAGGTTAAAATCTTTTCTTAATATATTATATTTATTATTATAACCGTATGATTAATAATATTCTTTAATTATATAAAGTTAAATTTTTTATATACATAATAATTATTTATAAATTTTAATTAAAATTATTAATAAAAATAGTGAGAATCTTTATATTTTTTACCTATTATTTATACATGCATGAAAAATGGAGATCATCTTAGTGCTGCGTCTCATTATGGCAAACTAGATCAGAAGAGCTATGGAAAAAATGTAGGAAAGGTTAAGGATTATCTGCACAATTACAATCATTCATATCCCTCAGAAAAATCAAATCATCATTCTTACCACTAAGGCACTGTCGGCAAGCGTACACTTAACATTCTGGAGTCTGGACACTCGGGCTCTGACACAAAGCCTGGCTCACATTTAGCCCACCCTCCTAGTGATATTAAGGGGCACAGGCATCTAGAAATGGGTTATGTAAGCTACTTGAAAATGGTAGAAGGTAGTTAGAAGAAGCATTGGTTCTTTAATCTCAATTACATTGTAATATTGGATCATATAGGAAGCAGTATGCTTGTTATTTATGCATGATAATGATTGAACTTTTAATTTGAACATTTATTTTAATATAAATATTGTTGATTAAAATATTCTTGAGTTAATTCATTCATACGTTTGGCAAACACACGTTATGTCTTTTGGGGGAACAAAATATTTTATATCATTTATTGATGATTATTTCAAGAGATATTGGGTGTATCCAATCAAAAGAAAAATACATGTGTTTGAAATTTTTAAAGTCTTCAAAACACGGGTAAAACTAGAATATGAGGGAAAATTAAATGTCTTAGGATTGATAATTGAGGAGAATTCACCAATAATGCATTTGATGTATTTTGTCAGCAAAAAGGTATCAAAAGACAATTTACTACAACATACACTCCCCAGCAGAATAGAGTGATAAAGCAAATAAATAGAATCTTATTGGAAAGAATGAGGGCAATGTTGAGAACTGCAAAATTACCAAAGTTATTTTAGGTAAAAACAGTCAATACTACCTATTATTTGATAAATTGGTCATCATCAATAGCAATTGAATTAAAGACATCGATAGATATATAAATTAATAAGCTAGCTGAATATTTTAACCTTTATACATTTGGAAGTTCTTTGTATGTAATATACAATTCCCAAAAGACAACAAAGTTGGATCCAAAATCCAAGAAATGCATATTCTTGGAATATGCTAATGGAGTAAAAAAGTATCGCTTGTGGGACCCCACTGCTTACAAGCTAATTATTAGTAGGGATGTTATATTTGCAAAAGATAAGTTGTAAAGGAAAAGTGATGATAGCACCAAAGAGGAGGAACTTGAGATTACTACAATTTAGGTACAAGAAAAATCAAAACATAAAAATTCTTCAAAAGTAATACCAAAGCTCAAAGAATGATTTGTTGAGCTTACAATTCCAGAAGTTCGACGATCAACTCGTGAGAGAGGAGCACCATCTTGGGAATTATAATACATTATGAAAAATAATGTTACATACTGTCTTCTAATAAAAGATGGAGAATCATTAACTTTCTAAGAAGTAACGAGTAACTCATATGCATCTTTGTGGATGATAGTAATGCGGGAGGAAATTGAAACTTTTCATAAGAATAAGATCTAGGATCTTTTGCCACTACTTAATGAAAGAAAAGTCATTAAAAATAAATGGGTCTACAAGATCAAGCGGAATAGTGATGATTAAGTGGAGTAGCATTATGTAAGATTGGTGGTAAAAGGGTATGCTCAGAAAAAATGCATTAATTTTAATGAGACTTTTTCTCTTGTTGTACGATTCACTACAATCAGAGTAGTTTTGGTTATGTCTGCTATATTTGACTTACATATAGACTAATTAGATGTAAAAACTGCATTTCTTCATGGAAAACTTAATGAAGAAATTTACATGCTTTAGCTAAAGGGTTTTACAGAAAAAAGAAAAGAGAACTTAATTTGCAAGTTGACCAAATTTCTGTACGGTCTCAAGTAAGAGCTAAGGTGTCAGTACAAGAAAATTGATTCTTTCATCGTTAGCCTTGGATACAATAGATTACACTCAGACCATTGTCCATATTTCAAGAAGCTTGGTGGAGATTTTATCATTTTACTATTATATGTTGACGACATGTTAATTCACCAAGACAAAAAAGATAAGAAGATTTGATTTTCTCAGAAGAATTATTTAAACAAAATCTTACGACGCTTCAATATGTAAGATTATAAGTCAATTTCTACCCCTCTTTCTGTGAATTATAAATTATCTTCAGTTATGTGTCCTAACAATGAAGTAAAGAGGATATAAATGTCTCGAGTACTGTATGCATTAGCAACGAAAAGTTTAATGTTTGCTATGATATGTACAAGATCGGACATTGCACAAGTAGTGAAAGCAATTAGTCGATTTATGATAAATTTTGGTAGAAAGTATTGGAATACTGCGAAGAAGATCTTGAGATATGTCAAAGGAACCTCAAATGTTGCATTATGTTATGGAGAATCAGATTTTATTGTCATAGACTACGTAGATTCGGATTATACAGGTAATTTTGATAAAAGAAAATCCACTATGGGCTATATATGTACACTTGCAAGAGGAGCATGAGTTGAGTTTCAAAACTGCAAATTGTAATAATATTATCTACCATAGAAGCAGAGTACATAACAGTTACACAAGCATGCAAGGAAGAAATCTGGATCAAAAAGTTTATGGAGGAACTTGGGCACAAATAAGAAAAGATAGTTCTATTTTGTGACAATCAAAGTGCCTTACACATTGCAAGGAATCTAACCTTTTATTCCATAACAAAGTACATAGCTATTCAATTTCATTTTTTATGAAAAATAGTAGAAGATAGAAGTATAGACATGCAAAAGATACACACTAGATATAACTTGGCAAATGTTTTAACTAAGCCAATTAATACTAATTAGTTTGAATGTTGTCAATCATCCTATAGCCTAACAAAAACATAAGCAACATAAATGATAAGGTAAAAAAAATGGTGTGGAGACATGATAAATTCTCAATTAAGTCTTTAAGTGGGAGAATGTTGCTGATTGGTGCATGAGGTGGTGAAGAAAAAGAACATGCTAAAAGCAAAATCAATTTAATTGGTGCATATGGGCGGGGAAGGAAAATTGACATTGGAAAATAAATTTGGATTAAATTATGCAAGCATTGAGGTAGCAAGAAAATGAATTTCATTGGACAAGAGTGCTGCAGATTTTCCTATAAATAGACACCTTCTCCACTTCAATTTTCATCATCCCATTATCCATCCTAATTCAATTTTTCTTTTTTTCATAACTTCTTAATTTCTCTCAAGATATTATCAAAACTCTACTCGAGTATATTCTCTAAAATATTTGAGAGAGTTGTATTGAGTGAGAAGTTATAATCCACTTTTTATAGTGAATTCTTATACTTTACTTATAGTTTTTACTTCAATTAATTTGAAAATTTTTTACATAAATTTTATTTTATTTATTTATCTTCTGTTATTATTATTATTATATGGTAAACTTTATTTCCTATATATGATGAAAGACTAAACCTTCTACTTTTATTATTATAATTATATGATAATCACTGTTTTTTAAATATTGTGAAAGGTCAAGTCTCATATTTATATTATATTTTATTATTATATTTGTATGATTAGAAGTGCCACCTGAATTATAGAAGGCTAAGCCTCTTATAGATATAATAATTATTTTAAATTTTATTGATAGTTGTAGTTAAAAATTTCATAACGTTCTAACAATAAAGAGAAAAAAATAAAATTGCTATAACTTCCATGCGTGATGTATAAGCGAAAACAGGGGATAATATTAGTTTTACCATGTTCACCCTATTCAAATAAATACCAAAACAATCATCGTTTTTCACATGTCAGTGGAAATTGGGTTTGAGCCATTTACAGAATCGGGAAGCAAATATTTACATGTTTGTAAATTTGAAGTCTGCTGATACTTGCTGCAAGATACTCAAATCACATTTGGGTTTTTTTTAAAGTAACGATCTAATAATAAATACTATGCTTTATTTTTTATCTGTTGTTTTATCAAAAATGTGATTTGAGTCTCAGGCTTTAAAGATCACCCTCATTCTTTTCATCTATGTATCCTAAAATACATATATATTTTTTATATGAGGAATATTCTCAACTTGATTATGTATTTCTACAGTAAGTCAATTTAAATATTTGCAACTTATAAAGATGAACGTGGCGTAGCATATTATCGGTCCTAAAACTAAAGAACAGTATTAGAATGTTTTTATTTTTTAAGATCAACACTGGAAAACTATATTTTGTGTTTAAATATAGCACTAAATATGTTTTATGGCGGCGCCCCTTTCATTTTACCTTTAGCCTGCACAAATTTGTCGTGTATGTAGCAATTCTTGTACTAAAGGACTGCAGTGAATAGTGAACGTGATTGGATAGTTTGGCAGCCTCTGGCTAGGAATCTAGTCATGTAAGCTTTCGAATCATTTCCGGTTATTGAGTTATTAAAGCAAGTAAGATCAGGTCTCCAGTCCAAAAATAATAATGAAAAGAAAAAATATATATATAACAAAAGGTAATAACAATAATAACAATAATAACAAAAAAACTGAAATGGGCAAGTCATTTTATGGTTAAACTACATGAGCCAAATGGTCCACTAGCGTCCAACTCCTTCCAAAAGGAATAATTGTAAGCCATTGGTTTTGGCACCAATGCAGTATCATTTATCGCCTTTTATTTATAACTACAGAAAAACCAACCGGCTACTCACCAGCTTAAAATGACCAAATCCCCTCTCTAATTTCTATGGCCATCTCTGCAGCCATCCCTAGCTATGGCTATTCAATTCTCTTCAAGAATCCTATCAGTGATTTCAAAATTCCCCCTAAGACCTCATTTGGCTGCTTCAAACTTTTCTCATTGAATATGAAAGCCATCGGTACTGCAAACTCAGCTTTTGTGCAACCACTCCAGGCTAAAGAATCAATTAACAAGTCAATAAACATACCTTTATCTACTTTCCAGTTTGAAGAATACCTCATCACGAAGGCGAGACAAGTGAACAAAGCATTAGATAAGGCAGTGCTCTTGCAATATCCGGCAAAGATACATGAGGCTATGAGATACTCTCTTCTAGCTGGAGGCAAGCGTGTTCGTCCAGTTTTATGTATTGCTTCCTGTGAATTAGTTGGGGGAGATGAGTCTTCTGCAATGCCGATGGCATGCGCACTGGAGATGATTCATACGATGTCCCTAATTCATGATGATCTCCCTTGTATGGATAATGATGATCTAAGACGAGGAAAGCCTACAAATCATAAGGTTTTTGGTGAAGCAACTGCAGTTCTTGCTGGTGATGCTCTTCTCTCCCTTGCCTTTGAACATGTAGCAGCCAAGACCATCAATATTTCACCTGACCGCGTGGTTCAAGCCATTGCGGAGCTGGGTTCAGCGGTTGGCTCAGAAGGGCTTGTGGCAGGACAAATTGTGGACATTGATAGTGAAGGGAAAGATGTGAGTTTGAGCGAATTGGAGTATATTCATGTGCATAAAACAGCAAAGCTTTTAGAGGCAGCTGTTGTTTGTGGTGCAATACTCGGAGGAGGAAATATGATCGATATTGAAAGAGTTAGAAAATATGCAAGGTGTATAGGGTTGTTATTTCAAGTAGTGGATGACATCTTGGATGTGACCAAGTCATCCGATGATTTGGGGAAGACAGCCGGAAAAGATTTGGTGACCGACAAGGCCACATACCCAAAGATAATGGGTATTGGGAATGCTAAGAAATTTGCAGATGAGTTGTTGGCTCAAGCCATTGAAGAGCTTGTTTATTTTGAGGATGCAAAGTCTGCCCCACTGTGCCATCTTGCCAACTACATCGCAAGTAGACAAAATTAATCGATTTAGTAAGCGTATATTTGGGACAAAGGTGCTATAATCTTTACGTATCGATGTAAACTAAATTATTAAAAGTACAAGTAAATGAGTGGCTAAGATGTATTAATTACCAAATAAAAATGTATCATGAACTTTAGTAACTGTGTGTTTTACTTAATAAGTACAAAAATACTTTGAAAAATGTATTGTTTAGAATGTATATAAAATTTTGACAAAAACACAAAAAATAAATAAATAAAAATGAAAAATTGCGAGTGAAAAATTGAGTTGCTAATCTAACATATTGTGAGTAGATGAAAGAGAATGTTGATATATCATTCTGAATTTTCTTTACTGCGGATCAAACTTTGTGGACCGAGCTTTTAGCGTACATCATCATTTTCTGAATTGGATTCAGGGCTAAGGCTCACCACGCTTAAGACTTTTAGGCCCAAGAGACAGTGTGTCCCTACATTGTATGCCCTTTGTGTCTTCAAATTAGAGCTAATCGGGCCTTGAATGTCATGGAGATAAGTTTAGCTTAAAAAATAATGAAAGAAAAATGGTAAAATTTTTAAAATAATTTTATTTAACAACTCATTTACTATGGTAATATATTTTAAATCTTTCTTATCAAATTATTTAATATCCCAGCATTTAGACACATATACCCCTTCATAACCTATTTTTTATTTATTATTTTAAAAAATATACACTTAAAACTTAATCACTCAAATTAAAGAAATTGTAATTAATCTCATTCTCCCAACAAAAAACTTTGGCAAATATTTGGAAATCATAAAATAGCGAGTTCTTCTCTACTTTTTCACCCTTTTTGCTTGATATCATGATATTTGTATATGTTAAGTTTAAACTTTATTATATAAATTTGTTGAGTTTGTATTTAAAAATTAAATTATTTAAAAAATTGATCTTGAAAATTAACCATTGAACATGAAAAGAGTTAATGGAGAAATATATTGAATGGTCTTAAATGCTCTATATTAAGTGCTTGACATTGGGATGTTGAATGCCTTTGGGTGCTCAACATTGTGCACTCGATATTCCAATATTGAGCACTTGACATCGCTTTGTCACTTGACATCAAGTGCCCTATGTTTTATTTTAAAATTTTAAAATAATTAATAATAATTATTATTATTATATTATTAATATTTAAATTAAATATTATTAATATTATTTTGATGTGAATTTTTTTATATTTTATATTACCTATTTATTTATTTTTTATAATTTAAAACAAATAATATATTTACTATGTATATTTAAAAACTAATCATGATTTCAAAAATTATAATTATATATTTAACATAAAATATAAATGTATAAAATATGTAATTTTGATCGATTTTTATAAATAAAATAGTATTTATTATAAATTACTGCATTCATATTTAGTGATGGACAGTTATATTATAATTGAGCACCTACAAGCGTTTGATATCTCAATGTCAAGTACTCAATATTGAACGAATAAGAGTGTTTGATATATTTCTCCCTTAACTTTTTATATGTTCAATAATTGATTTTCAATATTGATTTTTTTTAAATAATTTAATTTTTAAACGTAAACTCAGCGAATTTATTTATAAAACTTAAATTTAATGTATGCAAATATTAATTTATGATATCAAGTAAAATAGATAGAAAAATGGAGAAGAACTTGTTAGTTCATGATTGTTAGATATTTGTTGAAATTTTTCAGTTGAGAGAACGAGATTTTTTGTAATTTCTCTGACTTGAGTGACTAAGTTTTGAGTGTGCTTTTTTTTTTTTTTTCAAATAATGAATAATAAATTAATCGTTTAGGAATATATGTGTCTAAATGCGAGAAAATTAGATAATTTCATAAAAATAATTTTAAAAAAGTCCCGTTAATAAATAAATAGTAAAATAGTGTCATTTTTTCAAGAAAAATATATAATTAGATTAGATTTGACCTAAAAATAGAGTATCAAAAAATATAAAGTTTTTGGCATCTATGTAACATTCAAGCATTAGTGCAAAGACAATGTGTTAAAAAAAAAAATCCCCTCTTCAAGAAAAGAAACATTTTTTTATATCTATTATAAGTATTGTAATTGTTTTGAACTTATGTCAGTGATTTTTTTTTAAATAATAAAATAAAATCTTTCATCCACTATAAAATATTGATAAATAAGGAAAATAATTTTACTTAATTTATTCATGTAAAACAAGTTGTAATTGATTTTAATGTGACTAAAAGTTACACTTACTATAAAAAAAAAGTAAAATAATTTTATAAAAATAACCATTTATATAATATTGGCTTAACTTATACATTGATTTTAATGAAAGAAAACTTTTTTTCTTTTAGAGTAAATAAAAATATAATATTAAAAAAAAATTAATTCGTTACATTATTGGTAATAAGATATTAACTATAATTGAAAATGTCTTATTATAAAATTTCAAGATTAGAATTATGGGACTTATCCTTAGGCTTTTTATCTAGGTTTGGATTTATGTTTATATTTTATTTTCATTAGTTCAGTTATATAAAAAGAGCAGTGATATTTTAACTTTCACTTTTTGTCAAAAAAAAAAAAAAACAAACCCCTTTATCACTCTATTTTATTAATATAAAATATACTCTTATTTATAAGTGAGCAGTACACTATTCTTTTATCTTCTTTTTCAGATTTTGTAAATTAATTTAAATTTTTAATTTTATAAAATTAATCAATGATCCCACAGTTCTAATTAAAATAGTCTTTTCTTTTTTTTAATCATTAATAAATTTGATAATTAGAATAATATTTTATATCAAATAAAATTTGTGCATTAAAATAGAGATGATTGTTTAAGTATCACATAAAAAATAATAATAATATTTCTATTTCTATTTAAATAATTGTAATTTATGTTGTATGCAAAGAGAGAATGCCTTTTCTACTCCAATTTTATTTCAAATGAAAGATTATTTTATTTTCTCATCATCACCTACTCCAATTTTATTTCAAATGAAAGATTATTTTATTTTCTCATCATCATCACTTATTTTATTTTATTAATTAGCATAAAATTTTCTTGTGAATTAATCCTACCTTCCATACTACTAAAACGCTCTAGTTAAGTAAGGTACTCCTTACTGTCATTTGATTATTTTACAAATCAAGAACAAGTTTTAATCTCTTTATTACATCTTAATTCAGGTGTTTCCTTTGTTTTTTTACTTATTTATTTTTATGTTTTAAAATTCAAAACCCTTCAAGAAATTGCTAAAGGGAGATTGAAAAAACACTGCTATATTCGATCGACCAAATTAATTTTATTTGATTTCTGAAAATCCAATCCCTTCATTAATTATTATAAATGAAAACTTGTTACTCCCAGAGTGGATGTTCCATTTGCATTAATAAGATTTGATGGCACCAAATCCATAATATATACAGTATATTTTAAAATTAACATAACTATTAAAATTGTAATATATAATTTTAAAAATTATAAATTTATTATATTATTTACAAGATAAATTTTGAAATGTTTAATATTATTTTCAAAATTTTCATCCCTCAATCTATGTAATCATACGAATATAATACATTTTAATAAATAATTCAAAATAAATTCTCATTTGTCAAAAAAATTAGGACTAAGTCCTGAAATAAAATAGGTGGGTCATAATTGAAATTGAAATAAGAAGTCGGTTCTCTCTTTTCATAAAAAATTGTATTACGTAGAATTAATATTATGTGAATAACTTTTAAGCCAAACCAAAAACAAAAAAAAGGGGGATAAATAGAGAAAATACAGTTTTTTGACCCGGGATGGACGTTCCCGAACTACTCAGATCAAAGCGCGTAAACTAACATCATAAAATCCAAGCCAGTCGGACATTAGTGGAATGTAAGGACGAAGTTGACGAACCCCCTCCGACATTAGTCGAGTACAAGGACGAAGCATTTTTTTTTTTTTTTTGTCGGAGAAAGTGCGATCATTGGCCGAGATTTTTAGTTATATACATGATCCTGTAAACAAAATCAATATAATTCTCTTAGCAAGGTTTCTCTCTGGTCTCTCCATTTCCTTCATTTTCTTATTATTTTCTCACTAACCAAACTGTGCTTCTAACTCAGGAAGTATTTTTTTTCATTACCTCAGTAATTCCAGGAACCAAGCAATTAATTCACATCAAAGGAGAGTCTTAGGAGAAACCTCATTTCAATGGCTTCAGCTATTTTGAGGAATTCCATCAATGCTCTGGAAAACAACATTAGAATCCCATTTGGCCGTGGTAAACTTGTCCCGTAGAAATTCCAGGAGGCAACCCATGTCCCAATAAGTATTGTTGCAACCATTCATAGCCGATAATATGATGAGAAATAAGTCGCAAAACAACCTGAATTCCCAGTTGAGGAATACAGAACCATGAAAGCAAATCAAATCAACAAGTTACTCGATGAAGCAGCTCCGTTGCAGCATCCTGTGGTACTCTATGAGGCAATGATATACACTCTTCTAGCTGGCGGTAAACGTGTTTTTGTAACTCTGTATATCCCTTCGTGTGAGTTGTTTGGAGGAAATGAGCCTGTGTGGATGCCACTGGCTTGTGCTGCTGAGATGCTCATGACAATGGCTGAATTCAGGATGACTTCCCTTCCCTTGACAACGACGATCTTAGTCGTGGAAAACCAGCAAACCACAAGGTCTTTGGTGAAGCAATCACAGTTCTCGCTGATCGAGCTCCTCTTTGCCCAGCCATTGTACATATTGCAATCAAGACCAAAAATGTTTCACCTGAGCGTCTCCTTCGAGCCATTATCGAAATATGCTCAGTAGTTGGCTCAGAAGAAGTTGCAGCACTGCTGATCATGGACATTAATAGTGAGGGAAAAGACGCGAGTTTGAGTGAATTGGAGTTCATTCATGGGCGCAAATTTGGAAAAATTAAGAGGCGTCAACAGTTAGTGGAGTTTTAGTGGGAGGGGGAAATGAAGATGAGATAGAAATATTGAGGAAGTATGGAAAATGTGTAGGCGTATCAAGTGTGGGGTGATGTTTTAAATGCAACCGGATCCCCAGAGATGGCAAACAAATTTGTCAAAGATGCGCCGCGCCATAAAGCAACATATCCGGAGCTGATGGGTATCAATAAGGCCAAGAATTATGCAAGGGATCTGGTGTCTGAAGCCAATGAAGTGCTTGCTTACTTCGATTCTTCAAGGGCTGCCCCGTTGTACAACATGGCTAACTTCATTTTTTATCGACGATATTAGTTTATTTTCATGGCTCCTTGCTTCTATACTTTGTTTTGTTTGTTGAATGCCGGAGTATATTTGCTCTATTGTGGTGTAACAGTAAGCCCGAGAATTTGTCTACTCTGTTGTTTACAAACTCGGGTGCAAGGCGTGTCGGGTATGCATTTCCTTCTTCAGTTATTCAATTCCATTCACTGGTGTTTGGTTTGGTATATTTCTCTTAAAATTAGTTTACTGTAACAACTATCAGTTGAGAAATAATGCAATTGAATACTTGATAATCTCAACCTGGTGGGAAATTTAAGAATAGTAAAATTGTCTAGATTTTAGGATGAAATTTGGTTATTTTAGCCGTTAAACACGCACACTAGCTACTGTTCTTTCAAAGATTAGAAGAGGTACAATACTAAACATTCCGTTGCTCATTTTAAAGTGCCTATATACCATCCTTAGAAAAATATGTCCGCTTGGAAAATAAGGGATATTTTCAAATATCTCTTTTGAGATTTAGGAAAATAATATTTAAACATAAATTTTCATAAAACTAATAAAAAAATATTTTTCAACATTAACTAAAATAATTAAAATATATTTATATATATTTTTAAATATTAGTAATATTTTTTATATACATCTCCTATAATTTTAAATATCTCCTAAAGTTTTGAAATCTATCAAAAAGTATTTTTAAAAATTATTTTTATATTTAAAATTTAATTTAATTTAATAAACATATATAAATTATGTGTTAATTTTAATAAAA
>CP135558.1:3450977-3470455 GCA_032402905.1 Khaya senegalensis | reverse complement strand
TATTTTAATCATTTTACTATTTTAATTATTATTGAGAGATACTTTATATTAAATTTTTGTAAAATTTTATATTTAAGTGTTATTTTGTCAAATCTCAGAAATATTTAAAAATATCCCAGAGCAGTAATTTTCAGAGTAGCCAAAAAACATATGAATATTAACTCACAATCACAAAATACCATTTATTTTCTGCATTCCAAAAATTTATGAATACATAAACAAGAAGGGAAAACAAATCAAAAAGACACTAGAATATGAAGCAGTTCCATTGAAACGCCCTGCAATGCTTTACGAGGCAATGGAATACACTTTTCTGACTTCTAGCAGCTAGATATCGTTTAAAACCAATGCTATATGTATTGCTTCATGTCAGTTGGTAGGAGGAAATGAGACTTTCGCGTTGCCAACTCCTTGTGCAGTAGAGATAAGTCTCAGGGGTCTGTTACCCATAGAAATTGGTAAACTGAAGTGTTTTATCGAGTTTGGATGTCTCTAGGAATAGTTTAACTGGACCTGTTCCTTTTTAGCTTTGAAAGTAGCACTTTATTAAGCCTTTTTTTCCCCTCGTCTTTACAACATTTATGGGTTGTTACTTTTTTTTTTCTTGTCTGAAGTTCAATCACGGCTTAATTTTTATTCGATCTTGGTCACATCTATGGTTTGTTAATTAATCTGTTTTTTGTCTTAAGTTTAATAATGGCTTAATTTCAGTTATGCATGCATGTTTGTTTATTTTGGTAACTTATCATCTATTACATTTTTAAAAAGTTGTGCCTACTGCCAAAAAAAAAAATTAAATTCTTTTAATAAAACTAATTTATTATCACATATTTTATATAATTTATTTTTTTATTTTTTAAATTATTATTTACTCTTATAAAAATATAAAAAATTTTAATAATAATATAATACTATTATATTAATTTATACTAATAAATTTATATAAAAATTTTGCCTTTATATTATTACTGAAATAATTGAGTTGCAATACTGTTTAACGCAGAGCATAAAGCGATGCTAAATAATATTATCCGGTCTACAGTCTAAATTCTCTAGAAAGGCTGCTCACTTTTTTCTCGCTACTTTGTCAAAAGCTTTTGCTAAAGCCAAAAATAAATGCTTCAAAAGCCCAAAAAAGAAGAAGTTGTTAAATGGTACAGCGAGAAACACGATCGTCTGTTCTTCAAAAATTAAAGTAAAATACAATGGATGCATTGGAAAACGTGGGTTATCCCCAAATAATGGGAAAAGATAAAAGATATTCAATATTTTTGTGGAATAAAGATATTTTTAATTTTTTAAAATTTTTTTATTTTATTAAATAATTTTATTATATTAATTATGATAACAAAATAAAATTATTTTATTTAACACTTTTTTTTATTAAATTTTTTTTATTTATCTAACATTTATTAATTATTAATTTATTTTTTTTAGTCTAAAATTTGATTATGACTTAAAGTTTATTCCGTTCACATATATATGTTTTTAATTAATTTATTTTTTGGTCTTAAGTTTAATAACGGCTGCTTAATTTCAGTTATGCAAACATGTTTGTTTGTTTTCTTAACATATATTATATTTTTAAAAAATTATATTTAATACAAAACGAAGTGATAAAAATTATTATTGTCACATATCTCATATAATTTTATTTTATTTTTTTAGTCTCATAAATTGTCATCTACTTTCATAAAAATGTAGGACATTTGATAATTAATTTATATATTAAATTTATATTAAAAATTGTATTTATTTCATAACTAAAAATATTAAATTGTAATACTATTTAAAGCAGAGCACAAAGTGATCCTAAATTCTCCGGAAAAGTCTACTCAAAGAATCTGGTCTACATTCTAATTTCTCTAGAAAAGTGTACTCACTTTCATACCCCCAAATTTTTTGTTTTTTCTCGTTACTTTGTCAAAAGGTTTTGCTAAAGCAAAAGGGAAAGTTGTTAAATGGAATAACGAGAAACACGATCGTCTTTTCTTCAGAAATTAAAGTAAATAATAGGATAAGATCAAAGATATTCACTACTGTTATAACTAGTTATGGTGCAGTAAAAATTTTATTTATTTATTATTTTTATTTTAGAGTAAAGGAATTATAAGAACCTCTTCATTTTTTGACTCAATATTTTAAAAAATATAAAAAAATTTTAAAAAATATTCAAATACTTCCTTGCATAATAACTTATCACCGTTGATATTAAAAATTATTTTTTGAATGCATATACTAAAATAGTCTTACTGATATAAGCTGTTAAAAAATTTTCTCCCTTAATCTTTTTTTTTTCCTTTATTTTTATAAATTAAATGCAAATAAAAAATTATTGTTATCCCTTTCTTCTCTCCTCACAATCTCGTATTTATTTATATCCTTTTCTTCTCTCTCTTTATTTTCAGTACTGAAATCCTATCTTCTAAAGATAAATTAAAATCTAAAAATGCATTATCTCTTTCTATTTATTTTTTGTCTTCCTTGTCAATGTAAAACTTGAAAAGTTACAGCAAAAAGATTGGTGCTTTGTGCTTCATTTAATAGTGTTTACCACAAATAAAAACTACATATTTTGCCCTAAACAAATAATAAATTTTCATTTATTATCGTTATATCATATTATTACTAAATACATCATATTATTATCGTGAGGTGTACTCGAATATTTCTAAAATTTTAGGGGTGTTGGATATTACGATAAAACTAATTAGGTTAGGTGTTGCAAATTCGATTATCTTATTGTATTTATAGTATGTTAAATAACAATTAATTTAAATTTAAATTATTTAATAATCATATTAAAAATTAAAAATTATAGTATAATATTATTAATAAATAATTAAACGAGTTATAATCATAGTATTAGTTTAATTTTTTTTATATTGTAATATAATTTTATAATTCTTTTTATATTATCTACTCAAATGTTAATTCATTTTTATTCTAAATACTTTTTAAAATATGATAAATATAATTAATTTTTTAAAAAAATATAAAAATACAAAATAAATTTATTAAATCATAAATGAATTAATACTATATAATTACTCAAATAGTTAATAATGTCATAAATTAATTCATATGTAAAAAATTTTAAACTTACATAATTATTAATTATGTTATATCTTGTTACCTATTTAGTAATTGCATCATTAATCTAAACTCACAATTTAATATTTATATATCGAATGATGAATCAAGTCAAATGTTATCACTCTAAAATATTTTATATATATATATATATTAAGAACCTCTTTTTATTTATTTATCTTTTTAAACATTGAATTAATACGTTACATTAATGAAATTGAATAGTCAAATTTTTTTATATATATTTTTTAATTTATATTTTTAGAAAAACTCTCAAATTCACATTTTTTATTTTTTTATTTTTTTGTACTTTTCCTTTCCTCTTCTCTATCTTTGTTTTCTTTCACTTCTCTCTTTCCGTTGGATTAAAAGTGAAGGAGTAAAAAAGGTGAGAAAAGATACTACCAAAAGCAATTCGAACAGTACCTAATAATAATACCAAGAATAGTACGCTTTTGAGCATCTTATAAATTTAAGAAATTTGCTGCATTTAGCAGCAGAAGAAACCAAAAACGTCTAATCATGGTGTTTGCATCCTCCATTTCAAGCGTGGTGGTCTTGTGTACTGCCTACTTTCTGGTATCCACTATTGTTTATGATACAATTGTGGCAACATCTGAATTATCAGCCAAACAACTAGAAAAAGAAGCTCTTCTCAACACCGGTTGGTGGAACAACACAATTCCTAACAACAAATCAGATCACTGCGGATGGGCCGGTATAACTTGCAACACAGCAGGAAGCATCACTAGTCTATCTTTTAACGACAAGAAAATCATCAAAGGAGACCTTGGCCTATTCAACTTTTCTTGCTTTCTGAATCTCGAGACTCTTGAACTTCAGTACAATAATCTCTCCGGAAGGATTCCAACCAATATAGGCCACGCTTCGAAGCTCAGTTACCTTTATCTGTCCCACAATAATCTTATAGGTGAGTTTTCGATTTTGCTAGCTATCCCTTAATATAAACAGCCACAAATTAACTTCGTTTTTGTGTTTTTATTTAATTATAATACAGATGCAATCCCTCCAGAAATTGGGAACTTGAGGAATCTGAAAGAGTTGTATCTCGATCATAACAAGCTCAATGGCACAGTCCCTTCAACACTTGCTCATTTAACCAATCTGACCCATTTGGCCTTCTCGTTTAACTACCTTGATGGTACAATACCTTCAACAATTGGTAATTTAACAAACTTGAAATATCTGACATTTTTTTCCAACAGGCTCAGTGGCCAGTTACCTCGGGAAGTTGGGTATCTAAAGAATCTTATTGAGCTCGATATGGGAGATAATAACCTTGTTGGACCAATTCCTTCAACTCTTGGTTATTTAACCAATCTGAATCGTTTCTATCTTGATTCTAACAGGCTCAACGGCTCGATTCCCCCCGAAATACGGAGTTTAAGTGATCTTGCCGTGCTGAACCTTTCAAGAAATAACATACAAGGTCCAATTCCTGACGAGCTCACCCATTTAGACACACTCTATTTTCTCAATCTTTCCTCAAACCAACTTACTGGCCAAATACCATCTACAATTGGAAGACTCTTCGACCTTGAATTTGTAGACCTCTCTAATAACAAATTTAGTGGTCCGATTCCAACGGAGATCGGAAACTGCTCCCAGATGCTGAACCTAACATTGAGCAATAATTGTTTTAACGAAAGCATTCCTCAAGAATTTGGAGAAATGTCATTCTTAGAGAACTTAGATCTTTCTCACAATAACTTTTCAGGAACCATCCCTAAATCTCTTCGTCCAATGTCTTTTTTAAACCTGTCATACAATAATTTGGAAGGTGAAATCCCCATTTATTTGCAGGATAACCCACCACAAAATTTCATAGGCAATAAGGGTCTATGTGGCCATGTTAGCGGTTTGCCTTCTTGCTTAAAACATCGCAAACACATGTCTTCCACTATTCTTTTTGTCAAAATTATTCTTCCTCCTACAGTGTTTCTCCCTTTCATAATTTTTGTATTCTTAGTACTCCGGAAATCCATTGATAAAAATCCCAAATTAAATAAACCTGCAGCCAAGAACGGTGATGTGTTTTCATTATGGAATTATGATGGTAGAATTGCATATGATGATATAATTGAAGCAACAGGAGATTTTGACATCAAATACTGCATAGGAACTGGAGGTTATGGCAGTGTCTACAAGGCAGAACTACCAAGTGGAAAAGTAGTTGCCTTGAAAAAGCTTCACAATTCGGAAGCTCAGGAGTTAACCTTCATCGAGAGTTTTCAAAATGAAGCTGAGGTACTATCCAAAGTACGACACAGGAATATCGTGAAACTTTTTGGATTTTGTTTGCACAAGAAATGCATGTTTCTGATTTACGAATACATGGAGAGGGGAAGCTTGTTTGGTGTTCTACGCAATGAAGAAGAAGCTGTTGAGTTAGATTGGATTAAGAGGCTGAATATCGTTAAGGGTGTGGCACATGCTCTATCTTACTTGCATCATGATTGCTCACCATCAATTGTTCACCGCGACATATCAAGCAATAATATTCTACTTAACTCAAAATTGGACGCATTTGTTGCTGACTTTGGCTTGGCTAGACTTCTACATTCTGACTCTTCAAATAGAACTACAGTTGCAGGCACTTTTGGATACATTGCTCCGGGTGAACAACTCATATCTTCTCTTCTTATGCTTCTTTATCTCTAATTTTTTTTTAACACTTGCAATGCAACCATATGAAAGGTTCTGTTTTTCTTTGTAGAACTTGCCTACACCATGGTTGTGACAGAGAAATGTGATGTTTATAGCTTTGGAGTGGTTGCACTTGAAGTATTAATGGGAAGGCATCCCGCAGATCTTCTTTCATCGTTATCCTTATCATCGTCATTCGATCCAAAACAAAGGTTGATTGATGTTTTAGACCAACGCCTCTCACGTCGCGTTAATCAAAAGATTGTCGAGGACATTGTTCTTATTTCATCAGTAGCATTTGCATGCTTGCGTTCCAAACCCAAGTCTCGACCTACAATGCAACGTGTGTCTCAAGAACTTCTTTCCCGCAAGACTCAAATAAAAAAATCTTTTCATGAAATTAGCCTTTTATAACTTAGAAATCAAGATATGTGTTTGTTAGACGAAGGTGGTATTTAATCATGGATGTATTGATTTGATGTACTTGCGCAATGGTTGTTTATATGTCCCTATGTAATTGTTATTATCATCTGCTTCATGGCTTTGACTAATGCAAAAATTTAAACGTTCAAAACTTTATCAAAGCAACCGATCACGATCAGGTAGCTACTACTGTAAGTTTCCTTTACATATTAATCAATGGTCGTAAAATCATGATTAGAAGGACTTGTATTAACTAAAGTACTCCCATCCCACTGACATTCTAAAGATTAATTTTATATACAATCTATTCTACCCTTATCTTCAACGTTGAATGACCTAAATGATTAATGTAACTCGCAATATACATATAAATATATATATATATATATATATTAATGCTACAATACCTAACTTATGCTTTTGATTATTGCACGAAGGATTTTTAATTGTTGAAAACAAGCTATAGGGAAATGGGATTAAGATTTCATGTTGATTCGAATTTTCACCTGAATAAATTTGTTCTTCTAATTCTTAACGAATGACCACGAATGAATAAGAATATCCAAGTAAATAAATAAGTATTAATTTCATTTATATACTATTATTTGTGTTGTTTTTTTTTATTATATATCTAAAATACAAATGTGTTATGTTAGTGCATAGAATTTCTCTTACGTCTAAATCATTACAAGGCCCTACGCGCAATCCTTTGGTCATTTGAGATCTCTTCAAAATGAGAGGAGACCAAGAAGAAAGAGGTCGAAAGTAAAAAATCTGAATCCTTGGGTCTGTTTAATAAGGCAGACCCAGATTTGTTAGGATTCTTTAACATGATTCCAAGTAAAACTGATGTTAATTAGACTTCTAGTAATATTAAAAAAAAATTAAAATAAGACAAATCTTATAAAAATATAAAAAGAAAGTCTATTAAAATTAAAATTACTTATATAAATATATAAAAAAATCATAAGATTAAAAGACAAACGGTATGAAAATTTTTATTACTATTACACTGACCAAATATTATCATAAAATTTTCTTTTTTAACTTAAATATCAGAAATTTTTTGTGGTTAGCATACAACCCTAATCATTGTTCTGTTTTGTAAGCTCCGACGGTCATATAGATCACGTTCGAGAGTTAGGTCCCAGAAGAAATAAATTACAGATTAACATCTGGCTGACAAAAATAAAGATTCAACATGTTAAATTATTATTTTTATAATATTATTTACTTGAAAAAATAAATAGATTTTATACTTAATTACTTATTATTTTAGTATCTAAAAAGTCAAAAACAAAAATAAAATAAAAGCATATACATTTATATCTGTATATAAAGAAAAGTTTAGTTCCAGTACACACCAAATGTAGCCAATGAAAAGAAAAACAAATTTGAAAATTACATCAAAGTTGAGAGTAAAAAATTATTCGACCCACAATGTTTGACTTAATATCAACTAAACCCCCCCGAATGATTTATAAATAGTAATCATAACCCCAATAGCCAATACACCTAACCTTTTTTTCTTGATTTAACATTATAATTATACATGCGACATATTTAATAATAATAATTTATATTATATTTTAAATTTTTTAATTTATATTATAAAATATTAAATTAATTTATAAATTTTATTAAAATATAATTTAAATTGTTAAATATTAAATATATTATATATTATTTGATTAAAAATTAAAAAGAGAAAAGGGAGGAGAAAATATAAAATTTAAATAATAATAATAATAATAATAATTATAGTTGGTGGAACTTCGCCACTTCCTCTGATTGGCTCCTAGTATTTGCAAGCTCTTGGACTTTTGTCTCCATTATTTGTTTAGGGAACAAAACACTTGTTTGTGTTTAATTAGTTCTTTATGATGGTGTATGGTTAGCATACAGGTGTCCAAATTAGTAGAAGAAAAACCCATTCCTCCATCTGTCATTCACTGTCTTGTCAATTATTTCTCATGATTATTCTGTTAATTTATTCATTCTTTTAGTTAATTGTGAAATATCAACTGCTTCTTTTTATTTGTTGTCACTTTAATTTAATATTTATAACAAGTTACAAATTAAATTTTAATAAATAAAAATTTTAATTTTTTTATTTTTACTTAAATAATTTCATATTATAATTTTTATATTATTATATTATTTTTACACTTATATTTTATAATTATATTATTTTATTTAATATAATTACTTTTGTGTTCTTTTATATAATTTTATTATTTTTTATTAACACTTTATTTTCAGTTGTGATATTGATATAATGTTTATTAATTTAATTATTTTAGTATTAATTTTAATATTTATTATCTCAAATTACATTATTATCAATTTATAAAAATTGTTAAATTTGTTACATAATGTTTACCAAATATAGAAGTAATTAGAACCTAAAGTTCTAAAATACAATCATCAATAAGATGTTAAAGTTCTAGATATTACAATTCATTACATAACAAATTAAACCTATAGTTAAGAAAATATGTACAAAATTTTTGATATTCTTATATCGTATTTCTTTAAATAATATATTTTATTATCATAACACTAATTTCTCCTTTGTTTCACATGTATATAGTCCATTGAAAATCACAATCTCACAACTTTGCAAATTATCACTCTTAATGTATCGGGATGTAATGATCTTTCTTAGGTTCTCGATGCAAAAAATACATCTTCAAAATATGGTCTTGGAAGACACAATCAAAAAGGAAAATCACCTGTACCGGTAGGACAAATGGAAGGCTATGATTTTCTTTTCTGCCATTTGAACAAGAGCCTAAAAGCTCAATACTTAATAGTAGAATATCTATCGGAGCTATGAGAAAACATAAAAAAGAGATATGACCACCAAAAGAAAGTAAGCCTCCCAAAAGCAAGACAAGTTTGAATGAATTTGAGATGCAAGATTAAAAAATTATTGTTAAATATAATTATGTTTTATTTCAAATAACCTGACAGTTGAAAGTGGTGATAAAACAGTTACTGAGTGAGAATTTTTCATACACACAATATTGTTTTACACCAATAATATCATGAAAAGCATATTCATGACTCGTATTATTTTTTTAATTGCTAAATAGAACGACGAACTTTTATTAAAGAATCATGAATCATGTCCATTTAGCTGTTTATTATACCTAAAAGTTAATGCCAACACCTATGGTAGCAACGAGCTTGATAGAGGACACAAGAAAAAGTATGGATATCATTCTTATGGTGGTTATAAATCCTCAAGATGACAAAATGACAAATATCATTATTAAAGGTGAAATTTTTATAAAAAATGAAAAAATGACAAAGGTAAGTAGAATAAATCACATAAAAATTTTGATGACATTTGCAATTAATGTACTAACAAAAAACATTAAAAATGTACATGTTGTATATCTATTAAGCCAAAAAAAAAATGCGAAAACTAATTTCATTGATAATTTAAATCTAGTAGATTTTTCTCATCTTGATATATTTAAATTCTTCAAATATAAAGAAGAAAAAATAGTCATGTAATTAGCTACGGCAATATACACACCAACTAAAATTTAGATAAAGTTATTTTTGCTTTTAACCTTTTTTTTGTACTTTTTACGATGCTTATCATATGTATTTTATTTTGTATTTGATTAACCTAATATGTAACATAAACTTTTAGTTAATGAAAAAATATTAATTTTAGTGAACTATCTCTCTTGGAAAAGAAGTTAAAGGACATATACTTTATAGGTCAACTACGCTCACTATTATTCAAGATAAAAAAAATTACTTATCAAAACTAACAAATTAAAAGTAAGGTAAAAATTATATCTAAGTCTTGCAAACTTGATTGGAGGTTTGGACAAACCTATAATCTTATTAATAAATTAAATTAGATTATACATCAATAATCCTTGCATTTAGTTGAATCTAGAAAAAACATGCAAGTTTTAAAAATATTCATTAAAATGAATAATATATTGAGTTTTTAAATGAAAATTATGAAAAATATATATGCATTATCTCTAATGTCTTGGGTAAGAAATATATGCTAGAAAACCATCCAATTATAAATGTAATTAAGATCTATGTAGTAGTGAACTAAAAATTTATTAATTCAAAAATATTCATGGTATGGTATGATCGCCATAGTCACTTTGATTTTATAATAATGCGTAAAATGATTCAAAAATTTTATGAGCACCCATTAAATACATATCAAATAACCAGAAATTTTTATTATTTAAAAAGACTATTTGTACTGTTTGCTCACAAAAAAAGTTAATAGTAAATTATATCCTTTTAAAATTAACTTTGAATCTCTATTATTCTTATACAATATTCAAATAGATATTTCTAATATATTTTATTTTTATATTAAATTTGTAATTTATAATTTTAATCTATATAATTTTATTTTAAGTTTTATACGTAACATAATTTATATAACTAATTATATTTATTTGCCACTACAATTTTATTATACAGAAATTATTACTAAGGTAATTATATTTTTTTAATTTTTGTAAAGAAAAAATTACTACTAAATTATATTACATAATAATAAAATGATAACAATAATAATGATAATAGTATTTTTATTGGTAATTGTAATAAAATCTTTAAATATTATTAAAAAGAGGTCACGTACATATATAAATATCAAGCTTGATGGTGTTTCAAATCAATTTAACTATAAAAGTTCACATACAATAGAATTTGTGAGTTTTAATTATAAATAAGATATACATTCAAACTATATGTAAAAAATTTACATGTAGAGTATTTTTCTAATAAAAAATATATTTATATAATAAAAATTTAAATAATTATTAACAAATTAACTATTAAATCTATAGAATTCAATTAATTCATATTTTTTAAAAAATTCAAGATAATTTAAAAATTTTTCATTTTCAAATATGTAAACTATTATATTTTAGTTTCTTATTTTATTTTATTTGATAATTGTTGGATGAAATGTTAAAATAACAAATATATTTTATTTTTAATTTAAATTATTTTCTAAATATTAGCTATAAGATTAAGATTAAAAATTTTTATTTTTTATATAATTTTATATTTATATTATGATATATTAATTATACATATTAGATTTGATCTTAATTATTTAAAATAAATTAATTTAATAATTAAAAAATTAGCGTAAAAAATTGAATAAAATTAGACTCTCATCCTACCCATTAAGTATAATATACCTTAATTTTGAAAAATATTATTGTCAATATGTGTGTGTATATACATACATATATAAATGTGTGTATGTGTGTCTAATTCCTTATCTCATTCTATCATCTATTTCTTATTTCGAACAAACAATAAATTCCATTCATACCCCCACTCCTTTCCTATCTCTTTTTCTTTCTTTTCCACTTTCGTTTTTCATTCATTTCCATTCTCTTGAACACCCAAAGATTCCAATTCCATTCCTTTTCTATCTTTTTCCCATTAGTTTGCCCATTCCCCTCCCTGCGTCCTCAACCAAACACAGCCTAAACACAAATTTTCAAGCACTTGATTTTGCAATTGCTATCCGTGGTGTGCACAATGATGATACCCGCAGTTCATTTACCTAACAGTATTTCTTCTTGCGATGAATGCATATTTTCAAAAATTAATTGAATTATGGCTTGCACTTTTCTCCTGGCCATATGCACTTAGGTGAGGACTCTCACAATGAATACAGTTAGATAAATGAATGCAATCTAATGTTACACGGCAATGCTTTTTGATTCCATTGGGAACGCAATCTAATGTTACATTAACTTTATTTAACACAATATATAGGACTGTTTTTACTGTTTGGTGATGTATCCCATGCGAAAATAAGAGATGTTTGATTATGAAACTAGAATACATAACAGGAAGCTGACAAACGAGATATCATAGAATTACACCACTTGACATCCACAAAGGAAGCTAACAGAATTGATAACCGAAAAGTTAATATGTAAAAAGTGAAGAATAACAGTAAAAAGCTTCTAACCAATGACCTTTGGCCGCCAACCCGCAATTACATCCTCTGGGAGTGCTCGTGTTTTAATGAATGACTCCGATGAGAAAATAGCCTGAATAACATAAATTTTAGCACTGTTAGATGCAATTAGAATAGGATATGAAATAGACAAGATTTTGGACTTGTTTGAGATTGAAGTGTTGTAGCTTTTAACCCATTATTCTTGTAGAACGGAAATACTAGCTGTCAAATATAAGCGGGAGGTGGGTGTTTGTGTTTAGTAAACGATGCCTATCATTTCCAAGAGGGTTTTACCAAATACTTAGGCCTAGCCAATATTAAGTTCCCAAAGTAAAACTCAATCATTTCCAATACAATTCAAACTTGAGAATTTGTTATAATAAATTGCCCACTCATATGATTAAACATCAGAGACTAAACAAACCCAAAAAAAAAAAAGTCAATCCTATGCATAGAACACAAGCTCTGCAGTGTGAAGTACACTAATATGATTGAACATTTCAGAATTTTGGCATATTGCAGACATACCTTCGTGTAAGACTTCACATATGGGAGTGAATCTGGAACTGACCAATTTTTATAATGGCCCAGCGCAATTTCTAAATGATATAGCTTCGGTCCCAGCGACAAATCTGCAGCAGAAACCTTTTCCCCATTGATAAAAGGGCCCTTCAAGAGATGGGGACAAAGAGTTAGAGCAGGTGAAAGGCTACAGACCCTAGAAAAAATATGGTTGAACCTTGGAATTTATTAGGAGTTAATCATCAATATTTCATTACTTTTATTCCAAATGATACAGAAGCTACAATCCCTTAAACAATACCAAGAATTAGTAATATTGCGGGAAACATATTGAAGAGGCCTTGGATGGTCATATCAAATGATAGCCATTTTCTCCACTAAAAGCATTATACAGATACATTTAGTATAAACAAATTTGGAATATTACTAAAATATGTTAATATAATGCTACCTTGTTGACATTTTTATGAGCTTATTGTAATTGCTATATCCTCAAATATCCAACTTGACTAAGAAAAATCACATTTAAGAGCATTAAGGCAAAATTCATCATTGGACAAAGTAACCAATAACATTTCCATCAAGAACAATGAATTGTGATGCAGCACAGAAAGATTAAGTTAGAAGCCTCACATTTTCTTTGATATAATTGTTGAATGAATCTAGTTCATTAAGTAATGCCTGCTCTGTTCCATCATTGGGGTCTTTGCTTTTTAGAAAACCGATAAAAGTGGAGAAGATCTTTGAGCCACTACAAAAAAATAAAATAAAATAAAATAGCAGCGTATAACTGAATTTGTGTAATTTAATTCTACAATAATTTGAAACTGTTATTGAGGGGGACAAAAATTTGATAAAATGCAATGTGTGTCATTAATTGATATACTGAAAGGAAAGCTGTCATCAATTCCGAATTTTAGCCAATAACATCCACAAAAAATCAAGTCAAGACAATTAAGCCATAATCCCAAATAACATTATAGATTTTATTTTCAGAAAGTTGCATATGTATAGGAAGTATATGAATTCATACTGACAATAATATGGACAACAAAATATCATTCAATATAAATTGTATGTGAACTGTCCAAAAGAAATTAATGAAAGATATTAAAGTCTGACTTAGAGTATTACATATGGTTATTAAAATATATAATGCACAATGTTTATTTCTAGTCAGTACTCAAACCAATGGAAATGCATGGTTTGACTCATGAAAACTAGTACTTCAGGTGAACAGATGAAATACTTAAGTTATGTCCATATCTATATAACCTTAGAATTTTTTACTCTTTCCATTTAGAAACAAAAAGAAAAATTTTGTGCAAATGTTATGCACTTGTACTCAAGAAAGCCCCGTCTGGGTTCTGTGAGCTTAAAGAGTTTCAAAACATTCACACGCTGATAAAGTTAATGACTCCATTAACAGCAAACATGTTTCAAAAATATGCGTAGATATGGTAGATCAAAGATAGTAATGTATATTGGACTTTACATAAAACATACACTGAAGCCTTCTCAGGTGGGGTTCCCAATGCTGGGTCTGGGTATTTTTCTTCCAGAGATTGTGTGATAACATCTGAATCTGGAACCCACTTCTCATCAAGTTTTACAACAGGAACTTTACCTTCTGGACTAATTTTTAAAAACCTACATACCACAAAGTATATTAGCAAACAAATAAATTTTCATTAAGAAAATCTAACAAAACAAATAAGAGACAGCGCGCGCATAAGTAACAATTAAGAATATATTTGAACTCTTATGCGATCATATTTAATCCTTCAAACTGATAGGTTCAAATGATTGCGTGAAACTTTGAAATTAATCACCATTCTGGTTTGTTACCCAGATCTACCAACTTCATGTCGTACAGAATGTGCTTCTCCTCCATAGTCAGCAATACCCTTTGGCAAAAGGGACCTGAAGAATATTTAAATAGAATCAACACGATATGCACCATCTCTCATAACTAAAGTGCTAAATAGAATACTATATGCTGTTTTGCAACCAAATATTATCATAAGTAGAGCAGACATAGATTGCATTGTATAGAACTGGTATCTGTAATATTTCTTGTTGAGATACGGGCAGAGTTTCTGGTCTTTGATTTTAAAGGTATTACACTCATTATTGATTACAAAGAGATGGTGAGTATTAAATCACTTTCCACTCTCAGTCCTTCTTCCTACTTCTTTCCTGTGTCCTTTTGTTATAACCAACCCCAAACTAAAAAGCAACAGTCAACTCCAAATGGTAACAGCCAAATTAGTTTGGAAGAAAAAGATAGAAATCTTAAAATATGCTTGAAAATGAAGCAGATAAAGATGATCTGCCCACTTTCTCCATCCAAATAATGAAATGATTGATATCATAATATAGTCCCAACAAGAAACAGAAACATTTTTCCTGTACTCCAGAAGCACTATGTTTCCTTTTGAAGAAAGAAATGTATAAAAGTGGAATAACAAACTTCAATCTGAAGTCTGAAAATGATTATGCATTTAGTCTCAAACCAATGGAGCAATGGAGAAAAAGATTATCAAAATTTTTACCCCTTTTGCACCAATGGAGTTACATACAACCTTTCTGAAAATACCACAAATGTTAGTCCTTCCTTGACCAATGTAACATGCAAAATATACACTTAGAAAAGAACTTAATTTTTCCATATCATCAAGGAGGGCTTGATAGGCCAATATAAATAATCAATCACCCGATAGAAATATAATTTGCAAGAAACAACTTCCAATTATCCACGTCCCCAAGATCCTCTGACCAATCTCAAAAGGTCTAATAAGAAACTTTCAAATATTCAAAATAAAGAAGACAGTTCAGTTCCTCTCATTCACATTTCAAAGGAAGTTGAAGTTCTAGCCCATTGAACAAGAAGAGGCAATCATTTTAGCAATTGATACATTACAACATAACAAGTACTTGACACCCGATAAAGACTAGGGAACGAAGAGCAAACAGGGTGACTCCCAATCAAGTTATCCTCTCAAAACCATATTCTCTCCCCATTGCCCATTTTTGAAAAAAAAAAAAAAAAAACCACACATATGAAAGTAAGTCTATTGCTACCTGTTGAGGAATCAAAAAGACTTACACTTAACTATAATGTAAAAAGGATTAAATTAAACATTTCAAATAATCAGAGTAAATGATAAGTTACCTTATTAAATGAAACAAACAAATTCTACTGAAAACCTAAGCATAAAAGCATGAAAAGTGTTGAAGGGGAAGGGACCTTTAGAATCACAACATAGCAAAATAAGCTACAGGAGTCAAATATTTTGAATTTAATCCTTCCTTTGCATGTTATCATCTTCATTGATTGTATAGTCATTGATATACAAACCATAAAGGTCAAGCTTTTTGTAACATTTTTTTCCTTCTTTTGACTAAAAATGGAATACACACTACCAACCGTCCATTGATCTTAATCAAATGTTTAGGGAGATAGTAAGTACACAATGACAAATGCTATCTTCACTTTAATTAACCTTACTCCCTAAAACATTAGATTAGGATAGATAGATCATTAGTAACTTTTAAGTTAAAAAGATGAGTTACAATACAAATATTGGTATTGTTATACATTGCTTAACTTATAATAGAATACTTTTGCTACATCATCCAAACCTATCAAATCAAATGCATTCCCAATATCCGTAATGCATATCAAATTTTGCATTAATCATATGATATCAATAGCTATAGGACCTGTGAAGTCACTTTTTTATTCATACAATCTACTAGAAAAATAGCTCTTTAGACCAAGTGCAAGAAGATACTGAATGTGCATATGCACAGAAAAACAGATATCTGAAAGTTTCCAAGAAAATGTAGGAAAATTTAGAGAAATTATCCACACACTTAACATTGGAAGCCGAGAAAAACGTAGAAAAGTTAAAGAAATTGGAAACATCCGACCTATACTCTCCAATAATTCGGTAATCTCAACGATTTAGCCAAAGCAACACATACAAGCCAAGCCAAAACAGAATTCTACATATTCTCTAGGGAAGTTAGCAAATAACAATTAAATAAAAATAAAGTTAAGAGAAGAGAGTACTAACAGTCGCCGAGTTTATTGGGAACAGTGACAGAAGCTTTGACGCAGACTTCAAGAGGATCAGCAGACACGGCCATAACGGCGAGGTTTCGAGGTCGTCTGGAAACGGCGTAGTTTTTCGGAGCTAAGCGGAAAGAGAAGCCACGGTGCTTGACTGATGAAGAGATGGTACATGTTGTTCTGGGTTGAATTCTAAGACTCGACATTTGCTATGCCCTGCCCCTGCCTTCTGGGATTCCTACTTTCTGTGTTCGCTTGGAAGTGAGGCTTATAGTAGTCAGTAGATAATTCTTGATGGTAGGAGTTGAACACGTGGCGGCACTAGAATATTTATGTAATAAAAATAATTAATTATATTCGTTTTCTATTATCCTGATATTTATAAAATGGGAATTCCTGTAATATACTATTCTGTACGGTCTAATCACACGGTCATAATTCATCCACCAGATACCGTTCAGGTATGGTCCTGCGCTAATGTTGCCGCATTGAATATTTTGAAATCCTCTTTCATATGTTAATTCTTCTATGTGGGAACAGAAAGGAACCAGGATTTGTTGTCACTTGCCTCTCTTTTGTTGAACTTGCCTTTTTCAAATCGTAGGCATCGACTAATGTTGTAGTTTGTCCCAGGAATTGAATGTCTAACTAAAAATATTCTTCACCACTGACCGCCTTCACTTGTTTATTTCTCTTGTCGATTTGCAGCTCAACTGCCTCCTTACTCTTCCCACCTCCTCACCCAAACAAATATATAATCATCATAGACTAGTTCCAACTCACTGAACTCCCCCATTTTTTAAGAACCTTGTGCATACTTCTGTCGAACAGTTGGATATTTATAATTTATTTTCAAGTTTATTTTCATTTGGAGATTGTTGACTTCAGTTGTAGTGCAAATTAACAAAATCAAGGAAGTTTGTGATCATAATTCTGGCAATGGCAATAGAAAGGAGAAGGGAAGTCGTCAATATAACCAGTAATTAATCCATAAATAACAGAGTGGAAAAGTTCCAAAAAGGGTTTTGGGGAGTCTGTCAGACAACCGCATGATCATCCCAACCAGAAGAAACTGGCTGAGAACGATCCTCTGCTGCCACAATGCACCAAAGGTCAAGGTGGCTGTTAATCACGCTCTGATCATACAGCTATATTTCATCCACCAGACTTGATATCCTGTCTCTTTAGAACTCAGAGACACAGAGGTACGAGCCTATAGAACAGATCCTGTTCAAGTAAGGTCGTGCCATGGCGTTTAAGCATCCAGGTATAAGAACCCTCTCTGGTTCTGACAACTAACAATGTGGGACAGAATAGAGAACATGTTTAGGTTGTTTATCCATGCTTTCACATTGTTATTCTTTTCTTTAATACCTTTTGTCCATTTTAATTAAATTATAAATGCATAAACGCAAACTCGTTGATATCTGATTCTAAGAGAATGGTGGTAGACCTCATAACGAGTTAAAAAAAATTAAAAAAATTATTAAATTTTCCATTTTAATAAATTTTTTATTATTTATAAAAAAATAAAATTTAATTTTCTCCTTTTAATCTCATCTTTCTATCTCTTTCGTCACTATTTTTACCACAGTGATTCGCAGTGGTAAAGTTGATCTGGCCCTCACAATCCCACATAAAGATGGTAAAAATTCTTGAGGAGATGGGAGTTTGTTTGGCCAGTTCAATGTGTAGGTCAGGAAATCTTTTCTTTTTTTTTTTCTGAACATTAAAGTAGGACACGAACAAGAAATTACCTCCATCCCATTTTCATTTCGGACAGGACGGTGATGGAGACTGTTGTCGTTGGATTTTTTGGTTACCAGCTATCAACAGAGTAATTTCTTCAATCTTGATCTTTGATTGTCTATTTTCTTAACTATTTTTTTTTTGTAAAATTACCGAGGTCAAAGAGTGTTAATGTATTTGATAATAATATTTTGATACTTAAATTAGAATAATATTATTTAAAATAAAAAATAAAAAGAGATTAAGCGATAAGAGAAGAAAAAAAAAGTATGACTTTGTTATCATTTGTTTTCTTTATTTTAAGGTAAAATTTAATATGTTCAAATTTCAACATATGATTATCTATGTTGGTCAATTATCTCATATTTAATAATTAATTTTTATTTTTTTTTGTCTAATAGTAATTGTTTAATATTTAAAATAATTATTTATTTTTAATTAATAAATAATTATTAAATGTGCATGTATCACTCATAAATTATTCACAGATTTTTTGATATTACTCATGGGGTTAGAAAATTTTTGACATGACTATTTTCATATTAAAAAAAATTTTAAGTGAAATGATCTTATTATATTAGTATAGATGATATAATAAAAAAATTTAATTAATGAAAAAAGAAAAAATTATTTATTAATAGTAAATAAAAAAAGTAAAAATGAATCATACTTTTAATTAATATGATAAAAAAATTATAAAATTTATTTTTATTTTTTTTATCTATCACTAATAAATAATTTTTTTATTATTTAAATAATCCTATCATATTATCTATACTAACATGATAGGATTGTATTGCTTAAATTTTTTTTAAATTATTTTTTTTAATATGAGCTAGATTAAATTGAGATATTCATGATGTTAGCATATCCAAAATATGGAACTCAGGATTGTTCACATGTTGGTGTTTGGTTCTTGGGAATACCTGCAATTGAGATAATTTTCAATCCTTGTACTGT
>CP135558.1:3434511-3450477 GCA_032402905.1 Khaya senegalensis | reverse complement strand
CTTAATTTTTAAATAAAAATTTTTTTATTTAAATATTCTCCAAAAATACACAAATTACACCTACATACTTTTCTTTAATCTTTTACACTAATACTCTTTGAGGATGGAAATGTCTTAAATAACCTCTATGTCACAAATAACTTCTATAAAGAAGAATAAAAGGTATTTTTTATATTTATAAAATTAAAAAACATGCAAAACAACATTAATGAAACACAACTCAAAAGTTCACAAAAATTTAATAGAATACAAATATGCATATTCATATATTATAGGAGGTCATCTACTGCACAAAATTTTGCATCGTAAGGGATTGTATATAGTAAAAATTTATATTATAAAGTTACAAATATAATACTACATAATAAATTAAAAAATTTAAAAAATATGAATATAATATCGTGTGGACAGTACATATTTGTATGTACTTTAAAAAAAAAAGTTTTATGTACTTTAAAAATATATATATTTTAATTTTTTATAAGAATTTAGTTTGTCATTTTCTATAAATAAGATTTATTTACAAATTTATTATATTTATATTTTATTATATTTATTGATATTTTAATTTATATTTATTATATTTTAATAGTTATAATTAATAGTTGTGTGATAGTAAAATGAAAAATCCTTCCGCTACACAACTCATAAAGACTTCTATAATCGTAAAAACATCCCAAAACATCACTACGTTGAGCTTCAAGTAACTTTCATTTTATCTTATGGACAATTTCACGTATGGAACAGAGAAGTTGTGCTTCAATTGACCTCCGCATTAACTTTTATAGACAACCCACGTATGAGACAAAGAAGTGATACACTAGGGAAATAAAATCTTCTTCCTAACGTTGTTGTGACTCAGTTCTCTTGTGGATTGTGTCCATATTACAAAAGAAATTAATTAAAGAATTAACACAACAATTAAATGAATTTGTAAAGGAAATATATAACATTTTAGATTTTCATCTTGATGAAATTCATCTAAATAAATATATATTATCTTGATGAAATTCATCTAGGTAAATATATGTTATATTTAATTCTAACGATGAATTTGATGGAAAGGATTCAATGAAATTTATCATGATTGAACAATCTTACACAAGAATTAAATCCAAATTAACTAACATGTATTGTTAAGGCTTTGACGAAATTAAACTCATTGTTTTGAATAAAATTTTTTGAAAGAAACTATTATAATTTCAAAATGAAAAATCTAAACTGCTCATCTTCTTCTTCAACTCAAATCAACTAGAACTAAAACATATACATTTTAAAATCCTACCCTAAATTAATTTTTAAGCCTATTTTCATTTATAAACTAAACCTAAATCAATTACAAAAAAATTAAAATTTTCAATATTTGAACAAAATTACTCTTAACTCTTTCTTTTGTATTTATGTTAAACCTAAACTCTTTCAATAAAATTTATTAAGAAAGTTAAGTGTTAAAATTGTCTTTTTAATTAAAATTTGTTAAGAAAAATAATTTTAATGATTGTATTAGTAGTTTACCCCTTCAATGAAATCCATTAATGGAGTACTATTTATTATTTCTCTCACAAATTAGATTGGAAATTTTATTTAAAAATTTATTAAATTACATTCAAAATATAAAAATCATGCATAAAAATGAACCTGAATTCATTTTTAAAGCTTTTACTTGTATTAATATAATTTAAATCAATGGAATCATAACAAAACCTAAATTAATTGGTATATTGTGTTTGATAAAAATACAAAATAAAAAAGAATATTTTATCCAATAACTAAATATTTAGTCCCATTGGAACCATAAATATAATGATCCTAAAATTTGAACTATTTTTATTAAAAACCAATCATCTAAAGGGTTTTTGACAAAAATAGCCCATTTTTACTCCCCATTCTTGTTTATAGCCCATACTAAAAACTTGTTATATTTGGAGCCAATTATTAGACTTTTGGATAAAATTACCCCTGATGCTTGGCTTTGTTTTTGACACGTAGAAGAAGGATGTAAATTTATTGTAAAACTAAACGAATAAACAAAAACATTACAGCAAAATCATAAAACGATCAGAAAAAAATACCAAATCTATATTAAACCAACCTAATTTTAAGTTTTTGGCTTATTACTAGTTAGATTACTTGGTCCATTTCATTCCATTCTTCTACTCGTCGAACAAAACAAAGAAGGGAACAAACAAACAAATAAAATACATGCCGACAGAGAAGAAAGAGAAATCATGAAAGGCAAAATTAAAATAGAAAAAAATTGCGAAATTGAAGCTGAGTTTGCTTGCGTTTGAAGAAGAACAATATATGTGAAGAAAATCAACGCTATTTTCTGTCCACATCAGGTATTTTTTATGTATTGTTTTATGAAAAATTTAAAATATCAGTGTTATTTTGTTGATTTAGGGCTAGAAAATGATAATATTATGTTTACAAATCAATTTATGGTATTGTATACAATTAATTTGGGTTGTGTGTTTAATTCAATGTGTAAGATTAAAGAGATTTTGCTAACAAAAATAAAGTCTTGAGGATAATGATGAACAGTAATAATGAAATTGATCAAAAACCCATTTTTGCCTTATATTTCGTCAAGGGATTGTGGTGGGTCTCGATAATTTTTGTTAAAAGCGATTTGTTGAGAAAAATTATTTTTTACTTTTTTTTCCTCTACAAATTTCATCGAGGGAGACTTTTTTTTTACCTTTGGTCCCTCGATGAATTTTGTTGAGGGAAATTATGATTTTGCCTTATTGTCCTCGACGAATTTCATCAAGGGAGACTTTTTATACCTTCAATCCTTCGACGAATTTTATCGAGGAAAATTCTTTTTTTGCCTTCTTTTCCTCGACAAATTTCATTGAGGGAGACTTGTTTTACTTATCTTTGGTATATCGCCTGCTGATGTTATTGATTAAAATTTATGTATTGCAATATACGTTAATAGTGGTTTTCACTTAAGCATGTCTAGATTGAGCCTGCCTAAATACTATGGTGCTTGCTTAAACACTATGATCATAAAATAAAACAAAGAATGGTGAAATTATGAGTAATTTTCCATTGATTAATCAATATGACAAATGTTAATAACAAACTGATTGTGTAAATATCAAATGCTACAACCCTTTTCCTGAAAGAATCAAAAACGTGAAAACAATATTTCCTCCATAACCCCAAGCCGGGAATAACAGAAGAGAAAAATCAGTAACTTAATTTCATTGAACTTCTTCTACTTTTGTTTAGTCTTGATGGTTGTTGCTGATGCAAAATAGAAACCAATCACTCAAGCTTCCATTGAATAAAAAATTATAGAATTTATTACGTAAAATCTACGACACCAACTACTTGCACATAGCCCAAGCTAGTCAGCAGGAAGGTTTGTCACTGTTCTGGCACTATAGAAACAAAAAATAAGAGATTACACAAAATATTTTCCCATGATGATGCCTCATTTGCTTTGCTTTTTTGCTTTGCTATAAAAGATAACCTCAGCCACTGTGAGTGAGTAATCAAGCACTCCTGTAACAGAGATAGGATTTCTGAATATCAAAATTGAAACCACCATTACCACAACACCCTTTGCATTTCCAAGTACTTGGGAGAGCCAAAACTTTTTTCACATTCGAGCCAAAACTTTTTTCATATTCAAGCCAAAACTTTGAAACCACCATCAAGCTAAAATATATTTTCTAAATGATGTAATGATTTAAAAAAATCATAAAAAGAACAAAAAAGGAAAGAATTCACATTCAATTGCATCAGGACAATAACAAGAAAACATGTACATAATTATATGTTGCAATGTCAAGAAAAAATGTGCATAATTTCTTTTTTAGAAAATATTCTTGGTTTTGTTACATATAGTTATAATATATGGTGAAGAATTATGTTTTCTTTAAATAATTTTTAATTTAGTTTATATTGTGTTATAACATAATTGAATATTATTTATATTTATATTTATACTATACTTTTATGTGTAATTTTAGCCTAGGTATCATGGGCACTATGAGCAGAAAATTGAAGATAGCAGAATCAAATATTTTTCCAGCAGTTGTCTCATCCTTGTCACATATGTGGGTTATTGATAAGATTAAATAGAAATTAACTGCTGCACAACTAGATATGTTTTCGCAATCATGCTTTGGAAGAATTTTACAGTTGCAAAAACTTGAATTTTCTAGTATAATAGTTCACAATATGTTGTTAAAGGAAGTTTGCGTGATTGGCACTGAAGCGGAGCAACAACTATGGTTTTTGGTATCTGACCAACTAATTCAATTTTTTAAATTATAATTTGGATTGTTAACTGGATTGAATTTTGATAATTATCCAAGGAGTAAGCAAATTTCAAAAAGAAAAAGGAATATACATCGATTACGAGATAAGTTTTTTCCTAGGGTAAGGTGGATAAAAGGAAATCAACTAGACAAATTCTTTAAGGAGGCAGATTTCAGTACCATAGAAAATGAGGATGCATTAAAGATGGCATTGGTTTTCTGTGTGGAGAGGTTTTTATTAGGGAGGGATATTCGAGGGAAAGTTGGTCCTTTCGTAATGCAGTTGGTGGATGATTTGGACGCTTTTAATAATTATTCTTGGGGTACAGTATTATGGGCATTGACATATAAATATCTTTCATAAGTATTAGTTGGAAGGGCACATAAATTCAAAGAACAAAGACAGAATGATGAGAACCACACCTGCGAACGATATAACTTGGAAGGTTTTCGTATTGCATTCCAGGTGTGTATTTATGTATAATTTCTTTTTTTTTTTTTTATTAATCTTTGTGATTTGTGCATATTTTAGAGTAAATTATACTAATCAACATGTGATTTTTCATGTTATATACAGGTGTGGATATACGATGTTATTCTTGCTTGTAAAGGTAAGTATGCTGATAGGACAAAAGATGAAGTTCCCCGCATGTTAAGTTGGACAACATTGAAGAATGTGAGGTACGATTATTGCAAAATTTTATTTAAAACAACAAATGTAAGTGATTTATGTTATACATACATGTAAAGTGAAATCATTATATTTTAGCTATTATATTAACAATGATTGAAAATAATATTGTTTGTGTAGCCTCCTTCATTATGTGAGTTGATTCCTACGCATGCAGAAAGCCTATTATTATATGTTAAACAATTATTATCAGTAAGAATTGTAGAAAGAGAGTATGAGGGAGAGATATCATTGTCCCCTTATGCGCCTACACAACAGAGTAATTCACCAACTAAGAATAACCAATTTATAGCAAATGCAACAACTGAGGTAAATTTATTTCATTACCTATTCTTTAATCCTATATTTTAATTATATCATATTATTTTATTATTGACATTACTAATTGAGGTGATGATGATTAACATACCTTACAGCTTCGTGATCAAGATGTCCTACAGTTAGAGCCCGCATTTCAAACAAATGAAGAAAATATTGATGTTCTAGCCTTTACCCCACATTCATCTTCTCCACCTAGATCACCCTTTGCACATACAAGTTTCTTTTCTGGACCAGCCAATGCATATCTAGGAACTTGATATGTTCCTTTTGATGAGGTACTAAAGGCAATTGATGTGGTTCATGCTGATATGAAGACTAATTTTTTAAAGCAAGAGCAATTACTGCGTGTTGATATGGATGCACATTTTTTGAAACAGGAAAAGTCATTTAAGAGTGAAATAACTTTGATTAGGCAAGAGATACAAGCCTTTCGATCAGAAATGCATGAAAAGTTTCAGTGTTTTATGATATGTCTCAAGTAAGAAATAATTTTAGTTTTTTAAGTAAATTTTATTAGTTGACATTTTTATTTTAAAAACTTATACTTATATAATATTTGTAGGATGAGGTGGATGTAGAGGTCAACTCCATTTCAGAAATTGTTATTGGTTTTACGTCATGTTCCAAACCTCCAGCATTAAGTGTACACGTTGTTGATGAGACATTTTTTCCTGACTTACGTAGTAAATATGGACGACAATACAAGAGAACAAAGCGATTAGCTAGTCCTTTTGTGCAACTAGGGAACTTGAAGAAGCAAATGGCTATCACAAGAGCAATGGGCTCAATTCACATAGTGGATGACAAAGGCTGATTCGGTTCCAATTAATTTGTGTAGGATCAGTGCATCGCCATTGTGGTTTATGACAATATTAGGAGGTGACGATGGAACTTGGCTAGAAGACGATGTAAGTTCATCTATAAATTATTTGTTGCTTTATTATATAGAAAAAAATTATTATTTGATCTTAGTTATGATTTTAGAGTGATTGCAATGGGGCAGATTTGGTCTTGATATTTGGTAGTATTGTGAAGTTGTTGTGTTGATATGTGTTTGTATTTGATATAAATTATGTGGTTGTTTCATGCTTATCATCTCATAATTGCATTAACATTATTGAAAGTGCTACTATTTCTACCCCCTGTGAATTTTTATAGCTTTATATGTATGTTTGATTATCTTTTTGCTATTATTTTTACCCATGTTTCATTGTCTTTTTTTTAGTATTTCTAGCTTGCATATATTTTCACTGCCTTGCATGCATGTTTCACTGTCTTGTTAATATTTCTGCCCTTTCTATTTTTTTACAATTTTATATTCATGTTTGACTATCATTTTGCTATTATTTCCAGCCATGCTTTACTGTCTTTTACCTATTATCTCTACTTTGCATCATTTTTTCCCACCTCTTAAATCTGTACATGTATTTAAATCCCTTATTTGTGATCAACAACACATAAATACCTATTTAGATTTGTTGTGGGAGAGAAAATGACAATATCCTAACGTGGTGCCCCAACGGTGGACTTTGACTGACATATATGCTTATGTAAGTATAATAATTTATTATTTATAATTACAAAATTCTAAACAAATTGTCACACTGTTGTTTTTTCTTTTGACAGGGTTATCTTAAAGAAATGTGGCAGAAGATCCAAGATAATGAGCAACAATTAGAAACTCTTAGATGGGGCCACGAGGTTACATGTTACATCATGTGTGAAATCCTATCAAATGGGGAGATAGTTGAGGGGCCAAAGGATTGGTTTGACGTAGACATGATTTATTTGCCAGTCAATGTGGAACAAAAGCATTGGGTTCTTACTACTGTTGATTTAGTCCATTGACAAATTAATATTTATGATTCCTTCCTATCCGCAACCCAGGATGGCTACATTGAGACCTACCTCATATGTGTGTCAGAGCTACTACCATTGTTATTGCAACCAATAGAATTTTACATGCATAGAATAGATTTAGTGGATGATGGTTTAGCATTTACAATAACTCGATTGCGTGAGGGAGTGCCTCAACAGGATACAAGTAGAGGGGACTATGGTGTTTTCATATGTAAATATATTGAATGCTTGTCCTTGTAGCGTAAGTTTGATTTTACTGCAACTGATGGTCGGTGTTTGAAGAAGAAAATGGCCCTTAGTCTATGAGCTAAGCACTTATGGTAGATGACTTATAATGGATAGGTGGCATGTGGGTGTCATTTTATTTAAATTGATTGTTGGCATATCACCCTTTAATACTGAACACCCACACGTTAAAAAGTACTAAGGTTTGTTGCAGGTTTTCTTCTTTGTTATTATGTTTTGATATTTCTATTTTGGTTTTATGGCTATCCTTTTTTCTTTTACAACTTATTAATGTTGTTTTCATTTACAACTGCAGATGAAATTATGCAATTCTGGGATGTGATTGGAATCTATAAAGTGGCAAAACCTACACCTAAAGCAAACCCTGAGCCATTTCCTAATTTCAGATGGTTGAAGATCCTAGCAAGTAAATTATTATTAACATTTTTCTTTTGTATATGTGTTTGTGTTGCTAATTCTATTAATTATTAGTTTTGTCAATAATAATTTTTTGTTGTTGTTGTTGTTGTTGTTGCTGCTGCTGCTATTGTTGTAGTTGTAGTTGTAGTTGTTGTTGTTGCTACTGCTGCTACTACAATAGTCTTGGATCTTTTCATTTAACTATATTGATTGGTCAGAATTTATAGGAATTTCTTATTTTTTTTAGATACTAGACTCATAAAACTTTAATTTGTCATTGATTTCATTTGATTTGGAGCTACAATGAATCTGTTATGAATTTTTGAAGTGAGGTTATGAAAACAGGCAATTACTGTTTATCCAACAGTCTTGGATCTTTATATTTAACTGTATTGATTGGACATAATTTCTGAGAATTTCTTATTTTTTTTTCAGATACTAAATTCATAAAGTTTTAATTTGTCATTGGTTTTATTTGATTTGGAGTTATAATGAATTTGTTATGAATTTTTGAAGTGAGATTATGAAAACTGGCAATTACTGTTTATCTGACAGTCTTAGATCTTTTCATTTAACTATATTGATTGGGTATAATTTCTGAAAATTTCTTATTTTTTTTCAGATACTAGACTCATACAATTTTAATTTGCCATTAGTTTAATTTAATTTGGAGTTACAATGAATCTGTTTTGAATTTTTGATTTGCTGTTTTGAATTTTTGTAGTGATGTTATATGAATTTGTTCTGAATTTGCCATTGGTTATGCACTTAATCTTCATCTTCATCTTCAGTTATGGACTAGGTGATGAGGCCCGAGATTCGATTTAATTGGGTAAACTTCATTTTCAGTTATGTGGTGTTTACAGGAATGAGCTATATGTTGTCTTACATTTGGTTTCTAATAGCAAAGGATGTACCTCACATATACAACGATACTACACATTTGTAGAAATACTTTCATTTGATAACTTTTGCCATTGGCTTTGCATTAGATTTTGTTTAAATCATTCTTGGTCTACCAATTTGCAATTCAGTCTGTGTACTGCATATTGCCTATTTCATTCATTGAAATTCAGTCTGTGTACTGCATATTGCCTATTTTCATTCACTGAAGTTTTTATTTTTTTAACAAATTAATATTTTTAAATTTCCAATAATGTTTTGACACATTTTTAGTGATTTGTATTTAAATGAAAATTTTCTTCATCACCTAGTCTAATATACAAGGTAATAAACTCATTTTATGGTTGTATTGATGCATATATATATGATATATATTACATTTACCCACCACATGTTTGATAAAATGCATGAATAGTTTATTTAATTTTTAAATCATGGATTGTTGCATATAATAATTTATCTCTCATTCATGCTGAGATAGGTATGTTACATGATGTGTATATATCCTGAGGTGCTGAAAACTAAGTTTTGGCTATACACAGTTAAATATCCTAAAACTAAGGAATACTAAAAAGACAGTATACTTCTAATTCTAAACATTTGAATAATTTAATACTAACACCTAGAGACCAGGGAATTATCAACAGAAATTTCATTTGGATCTCTTGTATCATCTTTGATGTGGGTAAGTAACTTGTTTCATATTACTTTTTAATTGCTTATAGGGTTATATAATAGATTCATTTATTGTTTAGTTATTAGTTGCTTTCGTTTGGTATCTCTGTTTGATGTTTATATTACTGAAGATTTGGAGAAGAAAAATTATTCTCTTTACTTTCTAATGGAAAAGAATATATTCTCTATATAATGGAACATAACCAAAATGAAATAATAAAATTAGAAAATGAACTAACTAAGGTAATAGGAATCTTACAAAATTTCTTTATTTCTAAATTTATATGGTCAACTAATAATAATAAAATTATAATCAATATAGTGGAATTCCTAAAAATCAGGGATTAAGTGCATAGATGAAAAATTAGGGATTGAGTGCATATCTGAAAATCAAGGATTGAGTATTTCCATCATTATTGATGCTATTCTTCTTTCATAAATAATCAGCCATGTCCAGGATTTCCTTCTACTTACAATCACAGGATAGCTAGCTTTTTACGGGATCAATCACTTTTTTAGATATTTCAGATATCTCTAACTTCACTCCGTAAAGTTAAAAATGAGAGTAATGTACTAACTTTGTAGATATGATGGAGGTTGCTGAATTTTCATATACGTTTCACTAGCTTATGCATTATTTATTTTATTTGATGTTGATTTTTGATCCAATTTTTCATGATTTGTCTTTGGCCCCAAAAAAAAGTTGGAATCAAGTTGTAGGAGTCGAGTCTTTTAATGTCTCTTAAATGTTTATCATTTGAGTTTATGGTGACATCATCTGATGAAAGTTCTGATAAGCTTAGTACTGTGCAGGTATTTTTTTTAACATCTTTCAGTGAGAAACAGTACTCTTGATTTAACTCCTTTGCTGATTTGCTGTGAACTCTCCTCTCTACAGAAATTTGCTACTTTGATGTTTTACATGTCTTAAAATATTTCTAGATGTTGGTTGGGCAGATTCACAATTCTTGGAGGCTGCTCCTTGAGGATCCTTTGACACTGTAGATATTTTTTGATTATTATGCAATTACTCAAGGTCATTTCTCATAGGAGGTTCATAGAAGGTTTATGTCCATTGTAGGACAAGGGTTTCCTTCCAAGTATATAGAATATGTGGTGCGCGTGCACAAGACTAGCCAAATAACTAACTGTTTGAAGTTGGGACATTATAAAGTACTTGAACTTAAGTTGACCTTGAGTCTAATCAAAGCTTAAAACATCATGTTTTAGATTGGCTCTTCTTATATTTGTGAGCTCATGAGCCAAACTTGAGCTCAACTAGTCAAGTAAAAGTTTGCAACTAAGCACTTCAGTGTAAACTACTAGATGGTTATTTGTTTTTTGGTCCAATACAGAACTCAAGTTTAACCTTTTATGTTCCTGATAGATTTTTATAACATGCTGGACCAAGGAGTTGGGTTGGGATCATAATAGATGGAAACTTGTCTTTTTTTGCTTCCAATGTGGGATTGAAGGCCTTTTTTTTTTCTTTTTTTTTTTTTCAAAAAGGAGGGCAGGAGGTGGTTTCTCCGTAAGTTTCCCCATTTTGTCAAAGATTTAAGTGTGATTAGAGGCACTTTTCAAAGTGATGTGTTTTTTGTGTGCTGCTGAATTTGTTAGAAGTTAGTGGTTAATTTAACTTCATTCTTGATTTCTCTTAGAATTTCTCAAATTTTGGATTGTATATTAACACTTCTTATATCACCATTAATTGGGAACCGCTATTATTTTGGCTCTTCTCATTGACTAGCTTCTCATTAAAGAATACCACATTGGTGCTCTTGTGCATTCCAATGTTGTACATAGGTGGTAGTTGAGTAATTTAAGTTGCTAGCTCATTTCATTTTCTTTTTAGTGCTCATTTCATTTTCAAGAAAGGAATTGTTGTGTTTCAAAGAAAATACATACTTGATTTTTTAAAAGAAATAGGAATGAGTGGCTGTAAGCCATCAAATACTCCTGTTGATCCAAATTTGAAGTTAGAAGATAATAGTAAGGAAATTCTTGTAGATATTGGTAGATATCAAGCACTAGTGAGAAAGTTGATCTATTTATCACATACTCGACCAGATATTACATTTGTTGTTAGCATTGTTAGTTAGTTCATGCATGCTCCATATAAATAACATCTTGATGCGGTTTATAGAATTATGAGGTACTTAAAAAATACACTTGGAAAAGATCTATATTTCAAAAAAAATAAGTAAAGAAGTATTGAGGTTTACATAGATACTGATTGGGCTGGTTCTATTACAGATAGAAGATCTACATTAGGGTATTGTACTTTTATTTGGGAAAATTTAGTTACTTGGCGAAGTAAGAAACAAAATATTGTAGCTCGGAGTAGTGCTGAAGCTAAATTTAGAGCAATGGCTTTTGGAATATGTGAGATTTTGTGGCTGCAACAAATTTTAAAGGAATTGTAAGGAGATGATGAATTGCCTATGAAGCTTTATTGTGATAATAAAGCGGCGATTAGTATGGCATATAATCTAGCGTAGCATGATAGAATTAAGTATGTGGAAATAAATCGACATTTCATCAAGGAGAAACTAGAAGGAGTTGTTTGTATGCCATTTGTTCCAACTACACAATGGATTATAGATATCTTGACTAAAAGACTTCATCGACCTATTTTTGAACACTTAATTAGCAAGTTGGGCATGATAGATATATATGCTCCAACTTAAGGGGGAATGTTAAACTATTAGAAGTTTTATTATTTTTAGAATTCTATGTTTGAATAAATTTTGAATCTATAGGGTAAGAACATGATTAGTTTATTATTTTCTATTTTCTAAGATTTACCTGTTTACTGATTTTTTACTTCCTAAAAGATAGGATTAGTTTAACTTTCTTATATTTTCTTCTCTATATATATTTGTGTTTATGCACTGCAGAGGATATGGAAAAAAATAAAAACTTTATTCAAAGTTTACGCTATCAAATTAAAATATGAATAATCTTTAGGTGCTTGTAACATGTTGCAAGATGGTTTCTAGGTTTATCTAACTTTTTGTAACTTTTTATTGATATCAAGGAAATCAGTAGAAAACAGTTTACCTGCAGGTCCACACTTACAGAATAAGATATACATCAAAAGAAAAAAAAAAAGTTGTTACATGTAAGTACTGCTGATTATTACTTTTTTAGCGCCTTACATACATACAAACATACATACTTGTGCTGCCTCCTAATTCTGTAAGCAGTGGAGTATTAGAGGAACCTTTGGAAATTGATGATGCCTGCAGGGATGCATAGGATTGAGGTTTTATCCCATAAAATTCATTACGTCGGTTAATTTAATGGATATGCTGTTGACTGCTAACCAGCACGGAGCTTCGGATATTAGTATCTAGGGTAAAACATCTATTTATATTCAACACCCATCTGGCTTTCATTTTGAATCAAGAAACAAACACCTTCATGTGCATCATTAAATCTCTTGAATCAGGCCTTAAAAGTTCAAATGCAAATATCATATCTCAGCTATGTTTGTTGTTATCTGCTTATCGTAACTTCTTCTGATCCTCTCGTCTTGGTGTTTAATGTTCATACACCAATTTGAAGTTCATGGCCTACTGTATTCTTTTTATTTTGTTAACATGTAATATAAAAAACTATAGACTGGATGCGGCATGGTTATGTTATACTGCATAGCCAGTCTAGAATCATTCTTGTCAATAGCTTTAAATGATATTGCAGTGTGCATCTAGCATTGACAACTTGGCTGCTTTTTATTTCATTCACATTACAATTGGGAAGTCACCTATGTCACCAGCTGCTTTTAATCTCTCCCAACATGCCTCGGATTGCCCTGGTTTGCTTCCAGATGTGAGTCAGAAACATATTTTCGGCTTTGATATACTTTTATTTATCCTTTGTATGTGAAAGAAAGTGTATATGCGAACTGCATAATTGGCTATAATTTCAACAGATTTTGAAATTTTAATCTACAGAACTGAAACTGTTTTATTTTGTGTAAAAGAAAGGTGGAACGATATTTCGTTCTTATAGTTAGTGACCATTTACCATTGTTTGGCTCTGAAATTGGTAATTATTTTGTTATCCATTTGTTGTCTATCCCCAGGCACAAATGGCTTTTCTTAACACCAATAAGTTAGTCATGTATGGCTTTCTATTGTATCAGAAAAGACGACTCAATTTATTCGATTTGTACTTGGATTACAAATTTAAACACAAATAAATGTTTACTTATTATGGAGTCATGCTGTTTAATTATGGAGCTGTGGACTTATTTTAGTTCAATTGTTTTAAAATTTACATAGGTATGTGTTATTAAATGCCTGTATTTCCTTTCATTGAAACCTTTGAATAATCACATGGTAATATACATGGAGCAAAAATTTTTAAAGATCTGCAACCAAGAATTGTTTTTATTTTCATTTATTTTGTTAGTTGCAATGAAAAAAAATTATAAGCTGTGCTTCTCTTTTGTTTAAATGAGTATTGATGGGAGGGTATACTGTTTTTGGTATAGATCTATTGATTTCTACTTGCATATTCGATAGATACTTTCTCTAGGTCTGTTTTGGTGGCTTTGTGGACCTCTGAATCTCTTTTGCATCTTCTTGCTTTTCATTCTAATAATATTCTTTTGTTTCTCAACAAAGAGAAAAAAAAAAAAAAGGAAAAGAAGAAAAGAGTATTGATGGATGTGCATACTTCATTTTTGATCCTTCTGGCTTCACAAAAACAAGTCCTTATCGAAGTTTAGTCATTCTAAAAAAACAGAGCTCGAGGGCAGTGCACATCCATCAACACTTATTGAAACAAAAGAAAAACACAGAGCTTATGATTTTACAAAAATGTATAAACTAACAATAGATGCCATTTTAAGATCGTATAAGTTATACAGGAGAGTGCTCTTGTATGCCATCTTAGGTATGCATGCATGAAAAACAGTTGACATTAAATCTGTGGAAAGTTTTGCAAATCAAGTGGTCAAAAAGCTATTATACAAACTTAATAAATTGCTCTCCCACAGTATTGGTTCTGCTAGCATCTTGGCTCCTGACATATCAAATTGCTTTTAGATTTGGTTTTCCTGTAGAGATTGTGCTATTTATTTATAGAACTGATATGTTCTAATATTGACAAGTAAAGACAACCGTATTTCTGATTATATTTATTTGTTAATGATAAACTTATTGTTGAAGTACAATGTGATCTGAGATCATGAAAACTTGAAGAGACATGTCATTTTACTGTATTCTTTCTTTGGCAGCTGCAGTGTCAGATATTTGTCTATCCTCATGTTCTCTCTCCACATTCATATTTGGTTTAACTTCAAATTCATTTTGTTTATCTAGATATTGAAAACTATCTTTGAGATGATATTATTTGAGAACTGTGGCTGTCAATTGAGTCTTAACAAACCAGTGCTGAGCTTGATACTTATATGTGAAGAGGTAATTGTTTGATCCTCATGATTTTTTTTTTGTTCATTTCTTTCCATTCCCTGTCATAAAATTTTCTATGGCTATACTGCCCTGTTATTGGTACTCCTAACTTGATTTAGAGCTTTAACATCCATTTCTGTGTTCCATAACACGATCATGTGGCCTCCTCTGTCCTCTCTTCTTGATGGTTTTCAATTAGCTTGTTTCCTCATTTATGAGAAACATGTGTACACACACCACGACCCACCCCCCACATGAACTCCCGCGTACATAGTGTTTTCGACCTTGGTTATGCTGTGAATTGTCCTTGGTATGGTTACACTAACTTTGATAAAATTAGTTTATAGAAGAATCAACAATGTGTGATGCTAAGTAATCTTACTATGTTAAAAGGTGTGTGTGTGTGAGAGAGAGAGAATTCTTTGATGACATGACATAAAGTGGCTTTATTATGTTAAAAGGGAGAAAAATCAACTTTATTTCTTCATTTCTTCATTTCTCTGAGAGAAAGACATACATGAAGAGTGCTACAACAATGCATGGCATAAATTAAACTTACTATGGTAAATGTAAGTGTGAGAAAATAGGGATTGGTAGCTTTATTAATATGTGAAATAGATCTTAGGTTTATAATTTCAACTGAGACTCCCACAGTGTCTTGCAGATGTTCCCAAATATGAAGGCTCAAATTTTGGCTTCACAAGCAAGTCTGATCCTTTCTGCTTGATTATTTTGTATGAATTCGTTCGTGCAGTGACAAAGCATGATCTAACTTTAACCTGTCAATTGGCATGTTTAATGTCTTTTCTTGGTTCATGATATGGTTGATTGTGTTTATGCTTGTGGAATAAATAAATAAATAAGCAAAAAAACTTACTAGACACTCTTTGTAACTGAACAAATGAAAGTGTTGCACCTCTTGCTTTACGTGGCTGATCTTTACCATGCTTAGGCCTATGTACATGCAAAGCTAGACGGTGTGGTGTGCCTGGTAGACTTATATTCCTTTTGAATTTTTTAACAATTGATATTTGTATTTGGCTTGGGTATGACTGGCTGCATTCTACAGAATAACGGGTCTCGTATTTTTTGGCCTCTTTCTTGGCTTCTAACATGTCTGAAAGTTTTTGGCAATTCTCTATCTAGAAATCTCCTCCAATGGTATGGTTGT
>CP135558.1:3380676-3434011 GCA_032402905.1 Khaya senegalensis | reverse complement strand
CATTTTCTAAAAATTGTACTCTAATAAGAATTGTAAAATGTGTCTGCTCACAAGATTTTAAAGAATTAAATTTCCTTTGCTGAATATTATGTAATGGTTTAATATGTTGAGTACACAAGTTAACTTGATTAATCTGATTTGTTTAAGAAAAAAAAATGAAATATGGTTGTTTTTTTTCAAATTTTTAAAAATGGTCTTAATTTTAAAGTGTCAAATATATTAAATAAAAAAAAAGTAAACTGTCCTCTATGTCATTTTAAATATATATTCTGTAATTTTTTCATAACTACATTATGTAATGACATGTTATTCTCAATAATTAATTGTAGTAGCGATAAACTCTAAACAATAGTTTGCATGTTGTTTTTCAGATATAAGAAAAACAAGTAAAAGTTGTTTTGTACTTTATAGTTAAAAATTACAGAACTCATTTTCTCGGTTTTTGAATCATTTTTGAAAACCTCTAGCCAAAACAAGAATTTTATCGATTTTTTCAGAAAATGAAAACACTCTTTGCAAAATGGGACCAAAAAGGCCATTCTCTGTATAATATTTTATATTTTTTGACTGTCATATAAAATAGGTTCTCTACCTTTGTGGAAAATATAGAGCAGCAAGCTAACTGCTTCTGGGACAAAATGCATCTTTTGGCATCACTTTTGCCTCCATGTCTAAGGAGTTCCAAGATACATCCATCATTTTCATTCTTTTAAACTGAGGGGTTGTCATATGGGTGTTTTTTTATGGCAGTTTGTGTGCAGTTTTATAGTGCTGTTTTGTTCATTAGGCACAGTTACCATACCCTGTTATTGTTTTGTTTCTTTGTTATCTGCAGTCACCCTGCTCCATTCTATCTAAAAGAGAAAGAGGAAAAAGAAAATCCTTAAATCATTTTGGAAATTACTGGATAGGATTGTTTTCAAGTTGATGCCCAAGAATACCCTAGATGTAGTTCCAGTGGAAGTAATAGAATCATTAACAATGATCATCCTGTATGTGTTCTCACTTGGCGGTTTTGTTCTTAATGCAGTTAATAAGAACCTTGTTGGGGGAGGATACATGTCTACTGACCAGAAGAAGAAACTGCTGTGGGGAAACAAAAAGAGCACAACTGCTGAAGAGGTACTTTTGAGAAGTTTCCTAATTATATTTGGCTTTTTGGGTTGCTTATGCTATCTACCTTTAGTTTCTCCTGTTCTATTCTGTATTGTTAAGTAAAATTCTGGTTGGCAATTGTTGCAGTCTGGTCATCAATGGGATGCGGCACTATTTGGAGATCGCGATCGACAGGAGAAATTCAACAAACTCATGGTATGTGTCATTTTCACTCTTTTGTTGATTGTGTGTGTGTGTGTGTTTATTTCAGCATGTCAATGTCTCTGTCAGTGTAATTTTTTGGCTGTAGCATTGAATGGAAACATTGAAACAGAACCTGTTGTTGCTTTTTTCCTGTTCAATTAGTTGTCAATCAAAGTATATTCACATACTAACACTCTTTTAAGAGTCTGAGGTTGCCTTGGTACATATGGCCAATTGTAGGGTGTGAAGGGCGATGTGAAGATCGAGCACAAACCCAACGATCAAGATGGGAGTGGTCTTCTCCAAGCCGAGAAGCAGAGGGAACTTCAGCTGGATTTGGAGAAGCAGTACACTGCTGGACTTCGAAGGAGAGATGGCCGCACAGTTGGTTTAGGTCTTTGAACATCAAGAGGGAATCTTTTTTGACCCTCTTAAGTATGTTTACTAACATTTTATTGGACTCATATTCAAGGATCCTGTTTCTTGTGTTATTCCTAAGGCTTGTTAGGTATCTTAGTTTGTGCTCAAGGGCATTTCAGATCTTGCGAAAAGAAAAATGTCACTTTGCCATGGTTGCCTTTCGTTGTTCAAATGGATTTGTTTGCTTGTTTCCTGGTGAAAAGTTACTGCAATCTCTCTTGCTTTCCATCTCACACAAAAATATACCCCTCAATTCCACGATGCAACCCCAGCATGACCCCGGCATCTTTTTAATCTTTGGCTTTGTGTAAGCTCTACTGCAGTCTAGCTCTACAATTCCCTAATACCCTATCAGTATTGTTCTTAAATTTTTCTTTTTTTTCAAAAATGCCAGGCATAATCGTTAGTTTACTTGTATTTTTCTTCAAATATGCATTTTGTATTTTACTTTCTGTTTTAAATTAGAATGGGACAGTTGATCAATTGTGAGATAATCGTTATCGTGAGACCGATTAACGGTTATAAATTGTAGAGCTTCTGCAAAATTAATATGTGCTACCACATGTTTTATCATCTTATGTTCTTATCAAAGCAAAACTTGAGCTGCCCAGTGGTGTCATTAACTCGAGAAAGAAAAAACAAAAAATACAAAAAAAAAGAAAGGACTATGGTTTTTATCTTCGCATGGGTGGTGGAATTGAATGATCAAGTATTGGGTGAGGTATTTTAGCATTTCCTTGTGTATTGCCAAAACCAGAAGAGGTTATGAAATGGATATCAAAAGATTTAGAGAAATGAAACATTCAGACGGGAAGCGACAACACTGATGGCTGCCAAATTTTGAACCGCTTGAACCCCAATAATGGCAGTCTCTCACAACTTCAACAAAAACAAACCCAACTGGACCACATCGCTGCGCACCAACTGTTGCTCTGCTGCAATCACGGTGCTTGCTTGGTTTCAGAAAATAACCATCAATTATGGCTGCAATGCACCAAATATTTATAATTGATTTGGAGTATACTTTCATCACATCACACTCACTTTATTTGATTAGGACTATATGATACGATAGGATTCTTTAAAGTTGAAGCACAGCAGCTGCTTCACGTTTCACATTTTTGTAAAGATATTGCTAGTGATTGGAGCCCTTTATCTGCCATATCATGTCATACAACATTCTTTATAAGCTCAATGGAGAATAAAGATTATAGGCTTCTTATTCTAAACTGAGTCGGGTGAATTCAATAATAAACGCATGTTGGCATTCTAACCTTCTTTCCTTTTATCGAATGATTTTAATATTATGTTATCCAAAATTATGTAAATGCAGTTGCAAATTATGTTGTATCTATCACATGATACAAATGTTTAAAATATAAAATAAAATTCATTATTAAGAATTGTTTGGTCAACCAATTTTGAAATTAAGATTTAGCCATTTGGGCACTCAAACAACGTAATAATATTTATGTTTTTTTTTATGAAAGAAAAATTCAACATGTGATAAAACACAAGTAAAGAATTATCAAAAGTCTTTTTGGCATGAGTTTTTAGTGATGAATAATATAATAATTTGGCATGTGTGTATATACACACACATAATGTGAAATAGTTGTATGTATGTGCACTCGCAAAAGGTTTAGAATAGTTGTCTAAAAGCAAACTTAGAAGGCATTAGTCAATTAAATTGTACCATATAAAATACCACTTTAGTGATAAAACTCAAATTTTCAAATGGAGTATTAGCATCCAAATTTCTATTTTTTTAATGTTTTATTAAATAAATAATATAGTTTATTTATTTATTTCTATCAAATATATATTAGATATTTATTAAAACAATTAAAAATATATAACTGAATACTAAAAACTTTAGTCATTTTAGAAAAGATTAGAGATCTATCCAATACAAATATACAAGAAAAATATATCGTTCATTGAAAAATTATAAAAATGTAAAGATACAAATACTATTATTATATCTTAAAAATAAATAAAAATATTGTCACAAAAAGAATATATGTTACCCACATGCACAAACACATGGAACATATTACAATGTTACAACCACATCATGATCATCACCCTCAAATCCAAATCTAATTTCTTATCTTATATATTATAGTTGATCATAAATGCTTATTTAATCTAAATTTCTAAAGCTCCACTTAAGTTATATCCTCAAAAGCAACACTTTCAATTTGGGCCATCCTTTTTTTTTTTTTGGTGTTTTAATTATCATTGTGGATTCCATGCATTTTGTAATGTTGACATCACACCAATTAATTTGAAGCCTTAATGGTGGTGGGTTTCTTTTGTTTTCGCGAGATAGTGGTCCAAATCTACTTAAGTTTCATCTTTTGCGGACCAAAATAGCGAAGCAAAGATTTTGAGCATCAAAGATCGAAAATCAAAATCAGTTTTTTCTTTGATCATTAGAGGATGAGAATCCATCACCACCCCATAGTCAATCTCAAAATTGTATTAGTTCATAATATTCTAGCATTTTGAACATTCCTTCACACTTGTTATAGGACAATTGATCTAATAATAGCAATAAATTAATTTATTCTAAATTTACATATTAATTTTGAATTATACATATTTAAAATTTATCTTGATATTATTAAAAAGAAGACCTAAAGTTTGTCTTAAGAAAAAAAAAAAAAAAAGAAGGCGTTAAAGTCTATCTACATGGACTTAGAATTGTTGCAAATTAGGTGTTAAAATCTATCAACATGGACTTAGTATTCTTGCAAATTGAAGACTAAATCTCTATTAATATTTTAATGAAGACTTAAACCCTTGGTAGATAAAATCCTCAAAAGTTGGTAATTTGAGCGCACAAAATAAATAAATACCCAAAGTTTAACTTGTTGGCCATTGCTTTTGCAATGAGCAATTAGATAAACCAAGACTAGCCAATTAATTTTTATTTTTATTTGGACCTATATGCTAAGTTTCCACCAAGCACTTCCATTTCTTTGAAAACTTTAAGGTTTTCCCAATACATGCATATCGGACCAATAAGAATAAGAGCGCTAATAATGTGACCACTTTAGGCCGCCACAGCTTTTAAGGATGGTGCATGTACAACTACAATAATTTTCGAAAAAGAATGTAAGTTAATTCTAATAAAGCAATCTCTTTACCCCTTTGATTATAATCTTAGAAGAAAAATCAAATTTGTACAACATAATTACTTAGTAATCACTTAACCTATAAATTCAAATCGATGAAGATCAACTTTTAAAATACAGTGATGCCCTCATTTTTTTTTAAGAAGAAAATAATCAATTATTGGCTAAGTTTGACCACGCCCAAGAATCATCCAATTCATGCACTCAAGAGAAAAGCATGACAAACATTTAGATTAATGGGATGGCAACACAGGCATAGCATCTTCTCATAAACCATGACTACATTTGGAAAATGACAAACCTTTGGTAGACAAATTAATAGGGCTTGCATAAGTGAAAAGAACAATGTGTGAGAACATAGGAATCATCATGAGATGTTAACAATGCAAACAAAGTTGGGGCATGTTTTGCATTCCAATTTCAATTGTTGTAATCGCTTTGGGCCAGTGTTGTTAAGAATTTGGTGCCCGTTAGGCAAAGGATGAGGTGAGCTTTTATGGTTTTTGTGACATATCATATCAACTTTGATAAACCCACAATCCCACGTCTCTAGAAATTAAAAAACTTTAATGCACATAACTTCTCAAAACCCGCCATCAACTAGATGATTGTCCCTTTCTTCAATGACTTGTTTTGATAAATATTCTGTGTTAAATTCAAAGGACCCACATTCAGATTCATCCTCATCCTCATCAATCATTATGCTTCTCCGGTAATTTTTTTGATTCTTCCTCTCAAAATACCCACTTTGGAAGCACCTTTTTCGTTAAGCTGAAAATGCACCAATTCCACCAATTTCACCAACCCATCTCTAATATTATCTTTTGCTTGATAGATTCTTCTTTGAAAATCATAGATATTGACATGTGGCTCTTCATGGATTCTCATCGAAGCCAAATCTAACAAGCTCTGTTCCCTAAGATTTTATTCCTCATGTAAATTTCATTTTGGTTTTCCCTCTTAAAGAACTTTCAATCTTTAACTGCCAACTGTTATCCACCCCGTACAATTCGGTTCTGTGGTAGTTCACTGTATCTGGATGCCTGAAAATAAAACTCAAATGTGCAATAAAGAAGCGTAGCCTTGGCTTGCTGCTTCTGTATTTCAGTTTGGTGGTATCATAACTAGGCAGCAATCAATGTTTTGTCGGTTGAGGTGTCCTTGTATTAAAATACAATTAAATCTTTTTGTTCACTTTGACAACTCCGTTGATTTCTCCGAACCAACACTCTTTTAATTACCATTGGTGGATCTTTCATTGTCAACAAAATCATATGTACACATCATGCTCCCTATGTGTTTTTCTATATACATGGTTTCATGCACCATTGTTTTTCATTTGCAGTTTGGGTTCTTTTCATTTGTGCTGAAAACTCGATCAAACCAGTTGTAAATTCACTATAAATTCAATGTTTTTCTTCTTGATATCTTGTTTTTCTTTTATACTACTACTATCCAAATGCTTGTCTTCGAGGCCGTACAAATACCAACAAATGAACAGTGACTGGAGTTTGTTGTTACTTTGGTTTTGGAAGGGATTGTCAAGCTTTTTTGTTTCATGGTTCCAAAAAGGTGGCCTTGCTGTTAGATTTCCCAGAGTACCAATCGTTCTGCCATTGAAGAAGATGAGTCTTGGTTCAAAACTTGCTGATGGGGAGGAAGAGAGGATTTCCCTCTTGGATTTGCCTGATTTAACTTTGGAATGCATTCTTGAGAGGCTTTCACCTGCTGGTTTGTGTAATATGGCTGGAGTTTGCAGTTCTTTAAGGGACAGATGTACAAGCGATCATTTGTGGGAGAAACACATGAAGCAGAAATGGGGAAAATTGATTGGCGATGCTGCTTACAGGGAATGGCAATGGCACTTAGCATCAAAAACGAGAGCAACCCTCCTAAATCGGAGAAAGCAAATGGGATTTTTCAGGTCTCTTTACAGCTTTTGGCCTTTTTCTTGGATTAGACCAAAGTTGGAGAACAACGGTGAGCCAAGAAGTTCATTACCAGTTGATTCAATCATGGCTTTGTACGTTTCTCTTGAGCGTGGCAAATTCTGGTTCCCTGCTCAGGTCTATAATCGCGAGGTAATTTGCTGCAACCAGTTATTTCTTAATTGTAGATTGGCGTTTGTAAACTTTTTGTTCTTGTTTGTTCTGTTTGCAAATATAGTGATCATTAAACAATTGTAATAAAATTTCTGTCTATGATGGCAGAATGGGAATGTTGGATTTATGCTATCTTGTTATGATGCTCAACTTAGCTATGATTCCCAGACGGACACTTTTCGAGCAAGGTATAGAAAGATTCCCTTCTTTTAAAATGCTTCCATAAACAGATGAACTTTCATCTTCTGTTTTACATCCGAGAACATTCAGAATTTTCAAAGCTTATCCTCAATAGGCAAGGCACTCTCTTGAACTGAAATGTATTTTCTATTGCAGATACTCGCCCCATGGGCGGCGTACGATCGAGGAAAATATATCGTGGGATAGGCTACGAGCACCACCAGTTGATAGTCCTTCACATGTTCTTCATATCTCGGATGGTTTACAAGACTTGAAACCCGGTAATCATATTGAGATTCAGTGGAGAAGGAACAAAGAATTCCCTTATGGTGAGTCTCTGAGCCACCTGTTCTGCATTTGCTCTCGATTAAAATCAATAGTATTTTGACTCTTCTGTTTTATAATCGAATTGTTATATTCAGTTTTTCTCAACGAAAAAAACCAGATCTCCATGAAACTGGTTATGACTTAATTAAAATACTGGTCTAATAGAGCAATAATTTGAGCTTAATGTAATTCAGGTTGGTGGTACGGTGTCATTGGTCACTTGGAATCATGTGATAGAAATGAAAATCACTGCCTTTGCCATTATAGTGGTGAGTACTCATTTTAGATTCTGCAATTTATCTCAATTTATTCGCACTGAGTTTGTTATGCTGAGCACACTGGTGAAGTTTGTTCTATTGGGTTCAAAATAAAGGACAAACATGGTTGTGAATTGTGATTAGAGTTGCCTAATCCAGAGCATATAGGACTATTTCTCCCTATATGTGTAACATATTCCTTGCATTAGACCTGTATTTGGCACACCAGTTTAGACACATAAAGGAAGTTGATTTCTCAACTATAGAATATGAACTATACATTGTAGCTATTCTGATGGACCTATTATCACTTTTTAACTAAATTATGATATGCTTCTACCCAAAGGAACTTTGTGTCATCAACGTTAGTTTTAGGATGTTGTTACTCAACACCACATGGTTTTTCTGGTAAACCACTGGCTGCACAATCAAAAAAATTTGTTGTACATTTAGTTGCTGGCTTGCTTGTATATGTTTCTTACTGTAACTGCTTTTGCAGTGTCTTGAGGCTAAATTTCGGCGGAATTTAGCCATATAGAAGTTACAAGCATGCAACATTTAACTCCATTATGCATTGATTACAATGACTTTCCCTATTGCTCTCATAAACTTCTTCCCATACTCCATGGGACTCCTTTTAAGTCTTGTTTCTGATAGCATACATAGCACCTATAACTTTACTTCTCTTTCATTTTTAAATTTCTGCTTTACCATGCTATCATTCAAGATTCTCACAATGACATCTTTGCTGATAGATACGGTAATTTTGGAGTTTAACCAGTATCCTACTGGCTCAAGATGGAGGCAAACAATGATAAACAGGAAGGACCACCGGGAAGTAGGCAACGGAGCTGATGGATTTTATGGAGGAATCAGAAAGCTTTATAAGGAGGAGGAGATCTCAATGTGGAGGAGCCTGTGGCCAAGCCATTCCTAGGAATAGACAACGGAGCTGATGGATTTTCCGCTTTTTTTTTGTAATCTTGAACTGTGAATTGAAAAAAGATTGATTCACAGAAGTTGGAAGAATGTATAAAGTAGATTTAGGCTGTGTCTGAGACCTTGAAAGAGTAGAAATGCAATGTGCCAAGCTATAATTTTAGTATCACTAGCACAATCCCAAGCTGGATATAGAAAAACACAGGGCAACCTGTCCAGTTTTTCGGCTTTCAGTTTGCGATTTCTTCAGTGTGAATCGTGTCTCTGTTAAGGCATTATGTTCTTAAATTACAATTCTGATTTAATTTATCCGTCAGAGTTGGGTTTTCTTCTTCAATTTTTATTTTCTCATTGCCCCTTGCTTGGAAGCAAATATGTCATTAGTATTGGATATGGAGTTGAATTTCTCATGCAAAAGCAAAATACCATATCTGTAATGCATGTAAATTTCTTTTCCAAGGCGATAGAAGCTAGCTCCTGGTACAGGTGAGATGCAGCTGAGCTCAGAATTTGAAGAATACCAGGCTTAATTGTAGTTCTGATCTGATTGCTTCAGTCTTTCAAACTGGTAAACCATTTCAGGAACTAAACTCCATTGTTACAACATCAGTCTCCGAATTCCCAATAACTAAAAATAGCTCTTGTTATAACATATAACAATTGCACCACAAGGTGTATTGGAATTAGGTTGAAGAAAGTCTCTTCCTCGTATCAGCAGTACAAATCAATGTGCAATTACAGAAATATTGGCTGAGATTCTGCCATAGATAATCTGAAAACAATTGGGTTGAAGCGCAAGTTCATCAACTGGATACCACGGATGTAACAACTGATACATTACCACCATATCCAAACTTGCAATGAGAAGAATAAAGCTTTGTTGTTGAAGGCTTTAAATTTACTGTTTGAGGTCCTTTCTTTTTTGGGGTAATATTTAAGAAATTAATTCCTAAAATAGGAATCAAAAGATTCAAACAATTAATAATAACACCGCCACACAAAAATACAAACATTTTATATCATAAAATTTGACGTGGACAATTACAAAATGGTTTCACATCAATTTGAATAATATAATTTGTACAATGAATAAGTGATCTGGCATTTTCAAATGTAGCAAAAAATAAAATAAAATTATAGTGGTCTGAAAAGATTAAAGCAGGGTTTGGATAGCAACTTACAAGGGAAAGAAATTCACCAAAAAAAAAAAAAAAAAAACCCCACGCCCTCATAATTGAACGGGTCTAACAAGTGACCCATTCAATTTGGGTCTGACTAAAGACTCCGACCCGAAACGTAAAAGGTATAATACATCCAGATCCCACAATTTATCCGTTTGTATCAAGTAGATCCTTGATATAATCTGCATTAAAATAACTGCAATGCAATCTAGTGTTAAATTATACTATTTAGCGTCTTCTCTAGTCTTAGTAATTTTTTTTTTTTAAGTGAACATTGAATATAATACAATTTTAGTTACTTAGATGAATTTTTTTTAATTTATTATTAAAAATTTGAGAACTATATCTTGAAATAAAATTAAGTTAGAAAATAAAAATTTTTAACTTTAATCTAACATTCCATTAAATAAAAATATTTAAATAAATATTTCTTCTTATAATTTTAAAAATAATAAAAAATAAACAAAAATAATGTGTGTATATACACACTCTTTCTAATATTTAAAATTATAATTAGTGTATGACATATTAAATCAATAATTTTCAGTAATTTATGTTGATGTTTTTTTAAATAAAAAATAAGAAAGTTATGTAGATTTATTTAAGGGTAAATTAACAATCTTGTTGGAATTGGGGACTTATTTCATATAAATAGAAAATATTTACCTATTTGTGTAAATAAAACAAATTAAGGACCTAAATGTTGTTAACCTCAAACTCCAAATCCATAATTACAAGGGAAGAAGAGAGAGACGGAGAGGACTTAGGACTGGCGAAACCAAACACAACTCAAACAAGACCCTTCCCCAAGAAATTAAAAATCGAAGGAGTTTGGTCGTTGGTCTCTCCTTCTCTGAGATAGAGAAGATGAACGGCGGCCCCTCTGGTTTTAGTACGTACCGGAATGGATTTCTTTCTGACTTAAGACATTCATGTGTATTCACGAATCAAATTTGGTTATGATTTTCTTTCCTTTTTTTTGGGTGCATCACAGATAATGCTCCTGTTACGAGAGCGTTTGTTATCGCCAGTGCCCTCTTTACCGTGTTCTTTGGGATCCAAGGCCGTTTTAACAAGATTGGTTTGTCATATCAGGTCTTCTTTGTTTTTTTTTTTCCCCTCGCCCTTTTCTCCTTTTTTTTAAGCGTAATATTAAGTGGGTTTTTTTAGTAGTAATGGCTTGAATCATGATTAAAAGCTTATCTTTGGTGCTTTGTATTTTCTTTTGTTTATGTACGTATTAGGATCTTGAGGTGTTTAATTGTGTTAGTCATGGTGGATTTTCCTTTATTCTTCAGTGTCATTATTGAAGATCAATTCAACTGATGTGCTATTGCTTTTTAGGTTTAATTGGAAATAGGTTCTGTATAATTTTTGTACAAGTAGAAACTGTGCTACTTCTTTTCTCCCTTTTTAAAAATAAATAAATTTTTTAGGTTTATTGTTGCAATAAGAAGTAATGTTGTAGGATTCAATGTTTTGGTGCTTTATTGCATCACCTTGATCTGGTTTCGATTTTCCTTCAGAATATAATTGTTAAGGGAACTTCAATTGATTCACTTTTGTGATTGAATTGGAATTGTGTTTCATGCTTTTATGGATGGAAAGCATGAAATTAGAATTCTGTTACTTTTTATTTTGGGGTGAAATCTACATGTTTGTGGATTTACTGTTTTGGGTATATAGTGCATTTGTTAAAATTGGCATGAGTGTTTATTATTCAAGGCTTGTGCTACGTCATTATTGTTGATCGATGTGAGCTGTCTTAAGAGGTTGCAAGTTGGTTTGGTGGATATAAGTAGGGATAGCTTGCATCAAGCTTTAACTTTTGGAGTTTTGTGGTCCATTTGGTCAATACTTTGTGCTGTTTGTGATTGCTTTTCCATCTGTGACCATTTTTATGTATTTAGTCGTTGCATTTCATTGAAGAGTTTCTTTTCATTGTCTTGAAAGATGCTTTAAACATGCATGGCTAAAACTTAAGGTTGATTGCACTCTATTTTGTTTTCGTTTTCTTTATAGGTTTGGAATGTACAATATTTTTCCTTTTTTGTTCTTATTTCTTCTTTTTATCCTTTCCAACTTTTGAGGATTATGGGATCTCTTGATTGGTATATACATTGCAGCATTTGCATCTGATTTGAATGAGAGTATGTTAATATCTTGTTCTTTGAGTTTCTTCTGCCCTCATTCTAAGTTTTTCACAGTGGTATCACTTTAATTGCCTGCTTTGCCCTGAATCGCATCAAGAAAGGCAGGCGTAATATCTCTTGTTGATAACACCTTATTATGTAGCCCATACCTTTAAACAAGTATTATGTCTGATGTTTGATTTTTCAGCCATGGCGGTATTGACATGTGTTTAAGTACTATGATTGTGATAATGATCTCTCCTAACCTTAATCAAATCTAACAAAATTGTGAAATTTCTTTTAATTAGATATAATTCATTTATTCACCATATGATAATTTGGGAACATCACTAAAACATTCTAATAGTGAACCTTCATTGTGGAGCAATAGGATGCTAAATGTATGATCCCAGGTATACATACTTTTTCACGTGTACATGTATTTGCTTGCATGAAATCATGTATATTGAGATTTTTCTTTTGTTATTTGAATATTTTACTTATGAAGAACTTGAAAACTGGATATTGTGGAATTTAAGGGATGTTAAGGCTAGAAGTATGAACAATTTTCTCTTAGACCATTCCTTTGTGATATTTAATGGTTCAGAAATACTCAATTCTTGTCATTCTCCAGTTTTTAGTCTCTTGCTGATATTCTTGCTTTTCACCAACGCTTATTCTGGCAGTTTTACATCAAAGACTTTTAGGTAAAATAGAGAAAGACTAGAGATTGATGGAAACTTAGGAGAAACTAGAAAGCGAGAAAGTATAAGAGTTTATAGTGAAAACAAAGTTGGAAGATTCTTTACAATTGGATATCAAAAGATCCATGGCTTGAAATAGTTGTAAAAGCACAGGTTTTGCACTACACTTCTGTGTTTTTCTTGTCAGATAGTAATAAAGTTAGTTCCGTAATTGAAAATCTCTTCTCCATGATACTATCTCTGATAATTCTGTTCCACCTCTTAGCCGTACTAATTAAATAGCATGTGAACAATTTTTTTGAATTGTAGTGTATTGCAGATGCTAACCTGGAAGAGAATGAAATAATACTCATAATTTTGGTGGTTGCATTTCCTTGAATTATTTTTTCTGTGTTATAATCTTAGTTGGTAAACTGAGTTGAAGAAGAAACAAGGAAAAGAACTTGTGCAGACTATGTGATTAATGATTTTACAAGTTGTACGCTGAACTTTTTGATATTATGTGTCCTAACATGCTTCTGCTACGTAATGACAGGATATCTTCACGAATTTTCGCCTATGGAAGTTGATTGTGTCAAGCTTTTCCTTCTCATCTGCTCCTGAACTGATGTTTGGATTCTATCTGCTGTACTACTTCAGGGTGTTCGAGAGACAGATAGGTTCCAATAAATACTCAGTAAGTATCATCCATATTGTACTGCTGAAGAATTCTTCTGTTGTATCTTATTTTGCTACCTCTTCTGGAGAATAATCACAAATATCTTGTGCATTTAATACAGAGGATTAAATTGGTATTTTAGTACTTACTGTATAATCAGAATAAAGGAAAATAAAACCTGGAATGCAATATTCTATTCATTATTACCCTGAATTGGAGAGGGCTATGCAAGTTAGAGTGAAAAGAGAATGAATATAAAGGGAAAAAAAAAGAAAAAGAAAAATATTAGAGTGAACACTACTGTCCCTTTTGCCTGCAAAGAAGGAGCAGCTGACTTGCTTTATTTATTTGGACAAGCTGTTTCTCAAAATGAACAAGATGTGCATTTATTCTGTTTTTCTTTTGGTGGCAATATTTTTCACAGTTAATTTAGTGGTTGTGATGGGCAGAGAAAGAAAAATAGAAAATCAAAAAAAAAAAAATGCATGAAAAGGATCAAAGTCATGGAATGAAGAGGCCCCAATGTTTGTACAACTGGTCCACTAATTGATAATTTGACTGTTTTGCATGGGGTACCATTTCCAGCACTATGTCAAATATTTCTTATATTGAGGCAGGTTGCTGTGATACATGATTTTGAGTCTGATTGTGAAGATCATTTGCTGGTTTGAATACTTTAACTGTGCATTTTCTTATAGTCATGATGACTGCTGTCAAAAACTCATCCCTGTCAATTTTGGTTTGGCTGTGTATTTATTGTTCTCATGGTATATGAAATCTAAATTGCTTTTTATGTGAATTATATGGTAGCTGATAACCTAAGCTACTGTGTATATAACATGTCTAGGTCATCACTTGTCATATGCTGGAGATTCTATGTGCCCTTCTACTTCTATAAGGATTTTGCCCTTGTACTTTAGTCATTTCTGCAAAATTAGCTCCATGAGATTGTGTTAAGAGCCACAGATTTGGTTGATGGTGCATTTCATGGTTTGAATAAGTTATATTTGATATTTTTGTACACATTTGTTGCTCTTTGACTTGTATAATAAACATATATTTAGGAACTTCAATTATATTATGTCAGCTTTGTGCACTGGTGTTAGATACCATATTTTGTAAATCATGTTTCCTATGGTTTGATCAATTACTTTATCTCTTGCTAGTCCATCTAATCAATGAATGAACAGAAGATATCAAGCTGCACCTTCTTGTTCTTCTTTTTCCTTTATTTATTATTTATTTATTTATTACTACTACTACTACTACGCTTGAGAACAAATATGTTTCATGTATGCAGGTCTTCATATTGTTCTCTGTAACAGTTTCATTTCTCTTTGAGGCCCTTGCACTATCTCTTCTCAAAGGTATGTATTCTTTCTACAATTGCTTATATGCTCTTCTAATTTCAAGTTGTTAAGTACTTGTTTCATTATGCTCTTTGCACTGCATAATTAAACCATTCCCCTTTTTTTTCGTTTTCTTTTTTTGTTTGTTTTTTTACATTTGCTATTGGTTTAACGATCTGGAGATATACCTGTCTTACCAAGATGCCCAGAGCAGGAGAAACATAATCTAGAGACTAACTTATTCCAGCAGCAGGAAGTCTGTGTGGACCGTTTGTATAGTGTTTGTTCACTTTTGGGGGCTCTTGGATTTTTTTTTTTTTGTGGGGAGGTTTCTTGTTCCCTTTGTGCAGGCTTTTGATTTCAATGCATACTTGTTTGATTTCTTAGCAAAAGAAATGAAAATTCAAGCAGCGGGATGATTTGTGTGATGGGGATAAAAGATGTAGAACTACATATACCAGCTGCAACTCATAAATATGCTCTCCTAATATGTATGTTTAGCAACCCAATCAATTTGCTAGCAATATGGGCCTTAACCAAACATGAGCCAATCCGGATCTCCTAAAGTGTGGTTATGCTAATTACTGTAAATGTACCTTGGGGTGCAAATTACTGTCTTACAATCATTTAGATCGCTCAACTCTTGTTGTTGTGTCAATTTTTGAAGAAGACTCTCTAAAGGTTGATTGTAACTTTGGTATGTTAATTGCAGATCTGAAAGTATTAGATAAGCTAGAAGAGTAAATATCTGAAGGTGCCTTTATTACTGTATCATTGATGTTTGTTATGGAAAAAAAAAATGATGACCTGATCTGGCTTTCTGTATCATGTTCAATAGCTTCTGGTACATAATTAATTTTGTAGTCTAGCTCATGGAACTAGGATTTACATGTTCTTGCGGGGGAAAATGTATTATATTAGCTAAGCTTTAATTTATTACTCCTATTTTTCTGCACAGAATTCATTTATATCTTCCCTTTTGCAGATCCCGCCCTGAACCTCACATCTGGACCATATGGTCTTATATTTGCTTCATTTGTACCGTTTTTCTTTGACATTCCAGTTTCTACAAGGTTTCGTGTATTTGGAGTCCGCTTTTCTGATAAGTCGTTCATATATCTTGCTGGTCTTCAGGTGAGACTGGGTGTAATTTATTAAATACTTGTCACATTTACTTCTCTCCTCCCTGTGCCAGATATATTACTTTTTTTCTTGCAGCTTCTTTTATCGTCCTGGAAAAGATCTATGTTGCCAGGGATATGTGGCATCCTTGCTGGTTCCTTATATCGTCTAAACTTTTTACGCATCCGTAAGGCAAAGGTGAAAATTCATTATGATGTTTCGTTCATGAATGAACCCACCGTCACAGAGATGTGCATGCTGATTCATACTCGCTTAAATCATCCAACATTTAGTGCAATTCATCTCTTTCTGCAGCATAACAGTTATTGTAAAAGTATTGTCATAGCAGGAAGTAGTGTACTTGAGGCATACACATTCTGCTAGAAAATTTATTGAGATCTGCATAATATTGAAATTGTTTGTAGCATTTGGTTTTTGTGCTTATGTTGTTATGAAGATTTTTAAAGTTCAAGAGTGTGTCTATATTTGTGCAACAGTTCCCAGAGTTTGTTACTTCATTCCTTTCACGGCTTTCTTTGCCATCTATGGGGAGTCCAGCTGCACCGCCAAGGAGGATTATTGTAGGAAGCATACCGTCATACGCTGGACGCCAAATGGAGGCAAGTGCCTTGGTTGAATATCTTAATTCTGGTATCTGCTTAAAACATGTCTAATTGTCAACTAGCATAACTTAATCATGTGGGCGTGCACCTCTGAAATCATTTCCTTAATGTGTGGGATTTGAATCTGGGTGCTCTGTTCCGTCTCTCCCTTTCCTTCCCAACTCCTTTCCTAGGGAGATGTATATACTCTGTTGGCAGTGTTTCTTCTCCATGGACACTTAAATTTGATGCTTTATTCTGGCATAATGTATGTTATTTGAATTTTGAGCACACATAATGCCTGAGATATGTCTGTCTCATGCTCCATACATGGGGTTTATTTGGGTTGCTTTTGGTGCCATATTGAACCCTAGTAGTTAGTGACAAAAGTTTAGTTGAGATGTGCTTAATTGTCAATATTTGCAATTGACACCAATTTTGATAAATTTACATCTTAAAGAAAGTTACTTCTCTGATGCTGATGTCTTGATCTATGACAATTTATTTGATGAAGATTTTTGCCTGATTTTATCTTGCGTTGGGAATAAAGATATTCTCATTTATCTAGAGCTGTATACGTGATATTTGCTATAAATCATGTTGAATTTTTGACATGATTAGATTCCATCATCTGCATTCTAGAACAACTCACATTCTCTTTGGTTCCAGAGAAATTATCCTGCTCCAGAGCCTTCCACCATAGAGTTGCCGGAAGATTCCATTGCTATGCTGGTTTCTATGGGCTTTGACCGGAACTCAGCCAGACAGGCGCTTGTGCAGGCGAGAAATGACATCAATGTAGCCACAAATATACTTCTTGAATCTCATTCCAGCTAATTTAGTCTGATGATGGCTGAGAATGTGAAACCTGGGCTTCCTTAAGCCACAGACAGAATTCTATTGACATCAAGATGCGGTGATTTGCAACAGATATGCATGGCACCATCATGGTGAAGCAGTGAATTTTGCTTCTAGGAATTCACCTATGTATCTAGATCCATAGCTTTAATTCGTGACATATGTATGCCTATGTCACTGCAGTTTAGGAGCCTGTACCATTGTTCACACCGTGATGGAAAAATATGCATGTCCTCGAGTTTCAGACACTTTTGTTTCATGCATGCAGACTGTCGAAGCGTACGCTAATGTTCACATTTAGTTGTTGGTAAGTTTGTAAATTAGCATAACCTTATTGGCTGCGCTTGCAATTAGCCATGCCTACCATTTCGAGTAAAATTTATTGACTGACTCCGTGTGTCTCGCAATAATCGTATGTTGGAGCTCGGAGGTATCATTCTTGCAATGTATGGTTACTGATGGCGTTCTGGCAGGCGGGATAAACTTAATTGGTTTGAACATTTGTCCTGTAAGCTTTTCAGGGCTAATTTTTTCAATTTATGTTCGTGCAAAGTATAGAATTAAAATAGGTAAATAGTTGGTGTGAAGGACAACTTAAAAAAATGGGACCCTGCAAGGGAAATAGCCTTTGGATATTGAAGTCTTATCCTTGTTCCTTCCAGCTTAAACATGAGAGGAATTGAGGAAACGTAAAATATCAAAGGTTATTGTAAGAGGAAAGAGTTTTAAATAGGCATCCATTGGATTGAGCAACAGGAGGATCATTATTAACTGGTTAATAAAACTCTGCTAGTTCTGCCAATTCTTTACTCTTCATCGAGGAGTGACAGAGAAATTGCAATAAAACATAAGAAACAAACGAAGCAAAATCAAGGCCAATCTGAGACAATCCCAGAGGGAAACGGGAGACTCACGAAACCCGCCCACCCGGCCCAGTTGCAGTATTTGAGCCTAGAAATCCCTCTAAGATAACTAAACATGGAAAACAACCTCCATTACCATTATAGTGTCAAAGGTCCACAAATTCAATCTCCAGCCATAGCCCCGGCCCCTCTGAAGTCACAACACCAGAAGCAAGCAAATTTGGATCTCTCTCAAGACCTCCTTTCCTCTAGACTTGAGAGGATCACTTTGAACATTATATGCCTGTATAATTGTTATTCTGAATGGAAAAGTGTGGCACTAGGTCTACCTGGATAAGCTGAGAAGATTCCTTTTCTTTCTCTGCAAAATATCAGACTGTGCTGATGTCCACACGGCTCTTATGGATCTGAAAAGCAGGGGTGATCCAGCTTCCGCAACTGCATTGTATGCCTGACCAATTGAAGTAACCCAACCGTGCTTCACAATGGGCACAGGACAACTTCCCCTCCAATGCACCTTCTTCAACTGAGTCACAAGAAAAAAATCAGCAAAAATACAAATCCTGTTAGCATCCATATCTCAAAATCAAATATAAAAAATTCCACTATAAAAAAGAGGCTGTCTTTGCATAAACCCCATAAAAGAAAAAAAAAAAATGGAAAATGGGCCTGAATCCTTCCAAGACTAAACAGAACAGTTGTTCCCACAATATCTCAAATCACTGATGCTAATAACCAGAATACCAGAATATATAAAGTACACTGCATTTCAAACAGCTACAAATAACCTTTTGCTTTTTCTTCTTCCTTTTCATAAGTGTAATAGTGTCTAATTGACCCAATGAACCAACATTGGATTGGAGCTGAGAATAGATATTCTCTACTATATCTAGACAAACAAAATTTCCCAAAGAGTCTCATGTAGTATGTAGAGTATAATAATGTATTTCTACAAACATAATATTTACTTCATAATAAATCATATACAAAAGAGCTCTCCAAATCTTGCTGCTTAGATAAAACAAGGGGAACTCGTAGGCTCCAAGTATGGGGTGCAATAGTTTATAATGACACTGTACTTTCACAAACATAAAACCACTACAGAGGGAACAAGAAAAGTGACTGTCATAAACGACAATACCAATTGAAATAACAATCTCAGTACTTTCACAAATCATACAACCAACATAATTACGAATCATATGGGAGCTTACTATATGTAGATTCACTCAACATATTAAACTATGCATTTCTTCTCAATGCTTTCGCCAAGAATCCCAATTCCAGAATATCAGGGGCATCTAATTTCAGAAATTGTCAAAATTTTCAGAAACCAAAGCTTTTTTTTTTGTGGCTCAGATACAAAAGGATATATTACTGACAGAAAATGCACACAGACCATGGAATTTAGTGAGCCTGATCAGTTGATAATTGAATCATTTCCTAAACTCCCAAGTGAAAATTTGCAGGATTCCTCTTTGAAAATTTATTGCAATTTGCTAGCTAAAAAATGCCACAGATATAGAAGAATACCCAGACTAAGGAGTTGCAGGAAAGGTAAGCTATATAGTTAGAGCTTGTGCTGTAACACTCATCAATGTCAATATCAATATTCAAGGCAGGCCTAGCACATCAGAAAATACCTGCTGTCATCCACCGAAGAGGTTCAACAAATATAGAAGAACACTCAGACTCATCAGGCTTGTTGAAACGGCTGCCACTTCTTCGTTTGTTCCACTCAAAGGCTGTCTCACCCTCACCTGGAATGTGATCAACAACATTCTCCTGCAATGCAACAACTCTACGACATTTCTTGCAGCGATATGCAGGAGTACGATTATCTGCTACATTTGGAGTTGCAGCTACCCCAGATGAAACTTCTGCCAGCAAGCCAGGATCAGCTCCAAACTTGGAAGTGTCTATTCTCTCTCCACGGTTATAAGAATCACCTGAGAGCAATGGATGAAAACCTTTCTTAATTTGTTCCAGTGATTAGCCCAACATTCTCCAGTAATACTGAGGGACCAAACATCAAGGGGGAAAACAAGACAAGGCAAAACCGTACAATATCTTACAAACTCTTTGATCTGCTTCAATTACTCATGTTCCTTCCTTCAGCTATCAAACAATTTTGAATAACACAGTCCTGACAAGTTTCACACATTTTCCTGATTATTTTGATATATTTTTTCTCAATCTAAAGTAAAATTAGTAAAGTGTTCAAAACTCATCCTTTTTCTGCTTGAAAGTGTTTCTCGTTACCATACTTTATCCATTATGAATGGTGAGCACAAAAGAATACCATTGAGATTTGCAATTAACACCTTATTTCATCTAAAATTCAAATAGATAAAAAGCGCACTGATTTCAACCAAGACATATCAGCAATCATATCCAAATTCAAGGGTTCAAATCCTGTAGTCAAACTTGGCTGTCAAAGTCCATGAAAAGACATTTTCTGAAACTGCTACGGGCAACTTTCACTTGCAAATACCCCTGAAAGCCTACAAATGGGCAGCCCAGGCTCAACACCACCTAAACCCTCTTGAAAATAGATAATTCACAACCCACCGCAACCAGTCCATGATTGTACAATAAAAGAAATATACCTCTGCTGATCCAACAAGAATCTTCACAAATTGAAGGTTGGAGCACATCCATCCCTCCACAGCTCTTTTCTAAAAGTGATTTATCTCAAACATCCACTTTCATGTGATATAAGTTTCAATTCAATGTCAAGGATCCTCTTCTTTCTCTAGGTCCACACTAAACAAACAAATGGACACTCAAGGATTTGTTTACGGCTGTACAATAAAAAATGACTGATAATGTACAAAATTAATCAAAAGAATTTCAAGTGATGATTGCCATTCTATGCGAATAAACAACTCCTTTTTACGTTCAATATAGCGTCAAATAACATATATTTATAAAAATGTTCCTCGGATGTTTATACAATTTTTCCCAAATGTGTTAAGAAAGTGAATGTCCTGCCTGTCACCAGAAACAATTTTACCAAAGTTGAAAACTTTTTAAGTAGCGTGATAAGCCCTCCAAATTACGATCATAGATTTTGGAATTAAAAAAGGTGCTGTAAGATGCGTAACTCATGACCTATAGGTCACGAGTTGGAAACTTAAATCTTTATAATTGGCGAATAACCAAATTTACACAATAAGCAGGGACAGTTGGATGACCATTCCACTAGATACTGAGCCCAAAAAATCTATGATAATTTGTTATCTTTCTACCAGCAACCACTGTATCACAATCTGCCAAAAAGCTTAAAAGCTTTTGTTATCTGCAGCTCTGACTCAATTACATTGCCTAAAATTAACTAGCCTACACAATCCCAGAAAGGAACCGAATTTACAGACATTAAAATGAATCTGGTATTCTCAACAAAAAAACTTTGAACAGATCAGACCGAACAAAGCGGGAAATTGTAGAAGATAAAAGTTTACCTAGTACTTTCAGGCGAAATCGCTTGTAAATGGAGCTAGCATGATCCACTCTGAAACCCATTTCCTCAAACATTGTCAACTGCAATAAGGTGAAAAAAATATAAAAATCCATTATCATATTCAATGCATGCTAGAGAGGTTAGAAACCTAGTACCTAAAGAGTTAATTCAGTGTCAGTGCATAAAGTACAGACTATTATAGCAATGCCATAAGTCACCTGTTCTAAAAAGCCATCATTAGGGCAAACAAACTCACAGCTCTGCCGGATAGATTCAAGTGCATCTGGAAGAATGTATAAGGCCTAAAAAATTAATAATAATAATAATAATAATAATTTTTTAAAAAGGATAAAAGAGAGACTAATAATATACGAGTTTGAAATGACAAATTGCGAAAACAACCAGTACCACTGTTTGCACCCACATTAATCCAAACAGATAATGGATTTTTTCAAACCTTCTGAAGATAGTCGTTCAGTTCTCATCAGATATGCTGCAATGATAGCTGCGCTGCAACGAATACATGCAAAGAAGGGCGTAAACCCTTAGGATTTGACAACTCAGAAAACTGGAATAGTTATTATAATGTAGGCCTGTTCTGGAAAACTTCTGACACATTAGCAAAGTTAAATAGTAACAAAAATTTACTTACCTCTACATGTATGAATAATTAAATTTCTCATTCACAAAAGTAAATAGTAATGACTGTTATTGTTGAGTAAGTACAAATAATATTTTTGCAAAAAAAAGATTAGTGTGGAAACACATGCAAACTTCTGACACAATCAAACATAATAAATCAATAGAAACCATGTCAGCCATCTTGGAGAACATTAGGAAGGTGATAAACAAATTTGCTCCCTTTTTTTGATAAGAACTTGATTGTTCTCAATAACAAATTTCACCACAAACTCAAATTTCCTATATAAAGATTCAAGTGTCTCTATCAACATTTACTGGTCACAAATGAGTATATTTAATTATATGATATTGAAAAACCAATGCCACATTTTTTGCACTGATAGTAGAACAGCACTGTTATACAAAATTTGAAATAAGCTTCCCCTAGTCATTAGAAAATAAACGAGTTACTATACTAAGTAATAGAATAGTTGGGTTTCCTGAAAACATGATTAATTCACATTTTTTTTGCTTAACCATTTATCAAATTCAACAGAAGACATTCAAGTATTTATTTCAGTAAGATGCTCTATAGGAGATCTCTCATGACCATGGTTATCTATTATGGCTTATAAATAACTCAACTTAACATATAATAGTATAAGGTATTGCAATGACTTTGCATATGTAGAAAGTTATATTTTACTATAGAGATTGAGCGATTTCAGGGTATCAAAAAAAGTTGTAAATAATATAGCCATCAATATATTAAGATTAAACCAGAAGCCGGCAGAAAGCTTAAAACCTAGATGGCCGATTCCACTGTCTCCATTGATGCAAACATCCAAAGATATAATTCCTTCACGTAAATAAAGGCTCTTAAAAATCTTGAGGTGATTATTAGAGGGGGTTTCCATTTTCAGTCTATGGTGATCTAGGTTCCCATTTCTTTTTCCTCATAAATAGCATAATTATATTTTCACGTCAGCCTAACTCCATTAACTGCTAGCAATGAATAAGTTCTCATAGGTTCTCAATGACTCTATAAATGATTACAGTCAATTCTCTTTAATGCCAATTCAGTTGGATAAATTTGTCAACTTATACATGTGTATCTCAAATGATTGTGAAAACGAACTTCATAGTAAAAACTTTTACAACCTAAGAACAGGTGAAGCAAAAAAAAGTAGTCAATTAAATAAATATGCAAAAAAAGTGTGTAACAAAATAGAAACAATAAAAATATCCTGATGAATTTGTAGGCAAATGCACAAGGAATATTATTGTTCATGTCCAGAAAAATAATCTCAAGTTAATAAGCCCAGAAAATATATTGATGTTGAGGAGAGTGCAACTACAGAAAACTAGTTGTTGTAAGTAAATGTGCTTCTGTAGGCATATACAAAAATTATACGCAACGAAAGAGGTTAAACAGACCAATTATACAAAAGCAATACTTTGTTTTGGTCTATAATTCATCCACTATGCTTTAATGCCATACAATGTTTCCCTAGTACACGACAAAAATTGATATGAAGAAATACATAGCACATAGATACACTGATAACCTAAAATATTGAGAATCCATAACAAACATACCTTCTCGACACTCCTGCAAAGCAATGGACCAAAATGGAGCCTTCCTTTCTACTCCGATCAATAAAATCTAAACAAACATCTAAATAATCCAACAAATTCTCGCTCTCCATATCTCGAATAGGCACTGCCATTCTCACCAGCTTCAAATCCTTGCCGGCATATTCCAACAAGTACAAGAGTTTCTCGGGGGACAAAGAGCTTCTTGACCCATCACCTAGACCATCGTCAGGGCCTGAGCCACTACAACCAGATCCACCAACATAAACCTTCTTGATCTCCTTAGAGGGGATCATAAGATTGCTACGCCATTCAGTGAAAAATGATATCGATGCAGTACTCAAAACTGAGAGTATATGTGTAATTTCAGTGCTACTGTTTTGGAGAACCTCTGCTGCATCTGATATGTTTCCAATAAATAGATGTTCACGTACAAGGTACGGCATGACAACAGAAGAGATGGCTTTGTTAAAATCCCAACCCTATGTTTTTTTTCCCTGCAAAAAGCTAAAATTTTATCAGTTTCTTTCTCATTAGTTTTTAGCTGATCAACGATTATCTAGCTTAGATGAGCTAGAGGTTAAGATTCTTGGAAGCAAGGAATAAAACTCAGTTTGGACACTGAGAAAACGAAGGAATATCAGTAAATCATAAATCATAATTCTACATTCATAACATAGCAAAATTTACAAATCACAAACTAGTTTCTAGTCTCAAACATTTGTACAGTACCTAATATCTCCAAAACCTCAAAGATTCAATTTATCCAACTCTCAACAAAAAGAAGTTACAGTGTACGTCAGACTGCTTTCATAGAAGTACTTTTGAGTAATATCATATATCACAGAAGCACAAAGTAACACTTTTTGGAAGAGCAACGATGGAAGTGCTTTTCTATCCAAAAGTAAATTGTTTTTACAAGAAGCAGCTATTAAATATTCCATCCAAAAATACTTGAAGTGCTCTTTTAACATCAACGAGCATTTTTTTTGTATATTTCATTCAGACACTGTAAAATTAACACAAAACCTCTACAAAATCTGAAAGCACTTTTGAAGATGCCAAAATCACTTCCAAAATACAGTATTGATATCTGAATCAAATATTTTACAGCAGCAATCAAATATCAGGTAATAAATACTCCTAAAACTAAAAAAATGAAAGCATTTGATATTTAAATATCTGAAATCCGAGAAACAATAACACGCAACTTCAATGAATCTCACACGATCAGTTACTCACTTAACATATAACAAACGATTCAGAGTTTTCTTCCATTTTCCATCAATTTCTCATCAACATTAGAATCCAAGCAGTAAACTCATTTTTCGACAGAAAACAAATATTCTATAAGTTTATAGTTCTTTTTTAATACGATAACAATGAAAATTAAATAAATAAATCTAATTCACCTGGAAACAAGGAATATTCCGGCGATGGAATCTCTATCTCATTGCTTTCTCCCCCGGTGTACCGACTTGCAGCGTGCGTCTATATATAGGGGGAGATATTCACACGTGCGTAACTGCTATTTGGGAATGGCACGTACGAGTGACGTTAGCTTTGTTTCGACTTTCCACGTGTCGGACATAAAGCAAGGCTCACCATTTGCTTTCGGTTAACTAAAAAGCTAAGCCGTCGGATGACGTGGGATATCACAGCACTCAATCGAGATTCATTGCTCGCTTTCTTCCGTGGGTTTCCCCCGGTACTTAGGGTCTTTTATCATAAAAGGTTATTTATTTTGAACAATATGTCTTCCATTCTTTTTTTTTTTATAAATATTATAAATTTACCTTTGCAAAGACTAAAATGCCCCTCTATCTTCACACCAACTTCTTCAATCCCAAACCATTCATTTCTCCTTCATTTTTTTTTTTCAACCTACAAAACCTTCTAAACACGTTTCATGCACTCTAAATCATCTCTCTACAATACTCATGATCTATACCAAGCCTTGAATTTAATTTCAATAAATTAAGGTGAGTTTTTATGCCGAAGTTTATTTTTAAAGTATGTTTAATTTTTTAATTAAGCAAATAATTAAAAAAAAAATATCCATGTAACATGTTTAATGTCCTTTATTTTAGGTTATTTATGATTATTAAGTTTGTTTTTGTGATATAAAAATAATAATAATTAAATTATTTAAAATATTTGACGACCAATCACATTCACTTTGCATTTATGCGTTATATAATTACATGCCACCTTATACGACCTATCTGGACGTCTCTCACGAATATTCGATCAATTTGTCTTAGAACCTGTGAAGAGAATACAAATTTGATGTAACTTAAAGACTGTCACGTTAGGGGGGTATTTGGTTAATTTTGAAAAAGTTGGGAAAGTTGGAGAAATAAACTATAAATGTGGGGAAAAAAAACAGTCATTATCCGTATTTAAATTGCTTGAACAAGATCAAGTCCATCAGATTTAAATTGAATATATTTGATATTGAAATATTGCAATTTTCAATTCATAGTTATTATAACATAGAATCAATAAATATCTGAAATAAATATCAAAGTAAATTATCAATATTAACTAAAAAATAAAATTATTTTATGTAATATTAAAAAAAATCAAAAATACAATAATTCCAATCATACATTCATATATTCTTTTATTTTTATCATGAAAAAATATAAATTCTTGAGGTAGTATAAGAGGTATGAAATTTAAACTCGTTCACAACCAATCAAAGAGAATTTTAATTTTATACATTTTTTTTATTATATTAAAAAAATTGATATTTGTCCAACAATAGCTCAAACTCAAAGGAAAATTTTTCTAATAGAAATCATACTGTGACATCCATCAACAACAATAAGTTTACATATACAATTATTAATTAATAGTGTTATAAATACAAATTTATTCATAAAAATTAATGTGATAATATAATTTCTTCACCACATTTTATATATTTTTGAAATAATAAATAAAAATTTATCAAAAAGAAATAATTAAGTGAGACATGTGATAATAATATAATTTTATTATATAAATTTATATAAAAAATTTATATATAAATTTATATTTGTGGCATTATTTTTTGTTTAATTAACTTTAATATCGATTAAAAATATTTTAAAAACCAGAATTAAGTCGAGCCCAGTAAAATTTGAACGATCTTGAACTTGTCACGGGCTCAAGATGGACTACAAGGTAGGGGCCGTCAGGTGTCCACACCTAGGCGCGTAAAATAATTTATTCTAATAATATTTATATATAAAAATATAACTTAAAATAATTTATGTATTAACTGATATGATAAATAATGTAATATAAACTATTATATTATATTATGTTATGTGATATTATTATAACATCAAATATATACTTTATTGAATAATCTTGCAGATAGCAAGTGATAGTTGATTCAATTGGTAATTAGGTGTTATAGTATTATCAACATATAATTTTTATTAGTTAAAATAATTTATATTTTTATTCTATTAATATTATTCGATCACATCAATTTATATATAATAATTGAATCACCTACCTTCCTAATACATCCTTCTTTGTGTATTGTGCGCCAGTTGTTTCTTGATAATTGATTTTGATTGTCCCAAATTCTTTGATAACAAAATATTTGTTTAAAAAATTATATGAAAATTAATGAAAAATAAATGAACTTTTATAGATTCCAAATGTTGATGGGAACATAATCTTTAAGTGAGAGGTTTAACATAATTCTTTAATTTGCAAAATTAAAATTAAAAAAAAAAGTGAATGAATTGATTCCAAAAACAGATGTGAATTAGACCAAAAGATTCCCAAACGACCGCTACCTTTATTTAAAAAAGTTTTAAAAAGAAAAAGAAAAAGAATTTTTGTAAGAAATTTCGCAGAACAGGTACAAAGTGAGCATTAATTAGCATATGGTAGCAATCCTGGTCTTTTTCTGACCAAACATGAGATGTAGATCAAGGGATTGTACAAATGGATATTCCATATTTGATGCTTTCTCGATGCTTTCTCACAGACTGCAGTAGTATGACCACAGGGAAACCCAATTTATTTTGTAGCCTTTGTATTTAGGCGAATTTCTAATACAACTCAAATCACAACCCCGATCATCCTGTAAAAGTTGATACCAATTGTAAGTATGAAAGTGCTGTACATGAAGAATGGGTTTCAGATTTTATATAATTTAGAATGAGGTATTACAGTTGATTAATACATTACAACCTGTTGGGTACTTTTCGACCTAAATTTACATGACAAACAGGGGCACTTTCATTTTCCCCCACGAATTTCATTCTCTACTGAAGCCACAAGAAATTGATATGCAAAGGAACTTTGTACCTGGCACTAAAGAATGGCCATGAAAGCGAGTATCACGCAATAAGTGCAAAACTATGGGTTCAATCACGAGCAATGTCATCACTCTTGATCTCTATCCATGGTAAAAACAGGTATTTGCCAATTCTTGGTGTTCTTCTTTGGATCATCAGTGAGGCTGATATCTTTTTCATCTTCCTTGTATGTTTTAATGAATGTCCTGGCTCTCATCAAGAATAGCCTCTCAACCGTGAAAAACTGGTAATTGTTCTCAACCACAGCATCCAGGATGTCACTATAGTTAGATGAATATGCCAATTTGCACCTGGTAAAGAAGACAAAAGGTCACCTTTGCCGATGGATGAAACTTTTGACCAATATTTGTGTTTACTTTTGAGCCCTCGCTGATACAAGTATGCAACGATATCCATAGAAGCAGAGCAAAAGGCAATAGAAACAAAATTAACGACCCTTGTATGCAAACTTTAGTGTTCTAATCATTGTCACTATTCCTTCAATATATTTCGCTGCTTTTGAGACGAAAAGCAATTCCCATATCACAGCTACTGAAGCATATTTTCATTACTAGTAGTTACAATATTACATGGATAACAAACAGCTTCATCCCTTCTACCACTTTCCCAACAAGCAGGAAAAATAATACTAAAACAGTAATTTTCCCTTTTTCTCTTAATGCTATACACTTCCATTATCTAATTGTGAACTGAATTTATAAGAAAGAAATCATTTATATGTGCATCAAGTATGTCCAATAAGAGAAATATCTAGGTGTTACTATGAGAAAATAATTAGATCTGATATCCAGCTAGATCATGTTATCTGAAATTCTAAACCTAGAACCATATGAGAAACTGAGTTTTTAGCTGACAGAGAGCGGTTAAAAGAAACCAGGTGTCCTCTCACTTGAAGCAATAAAGAGAGTCCGTCCAGGTGGAATTCTATTTTAATCCTGCAAAGGATAGAATTTGGTTGTGTCTTCTTGTCTAGATGAGGATGTAGGATCCTTTCAACCCCTTGCTGTCCTTTCTGATTTTTAATATATCACCTCTACAAACATGGATGGCATCATAGTCACCAAGAAGTGCCTGAATCCGTGGATATAAATTTCTCAGTGCTTAACTACATTATAAATGAAAAGAGTATTACAGAAAAGTGTTTCCACAAACACTAAAAACTGCAGCACATTAAACAAGGGCCAATACAATCTGCTGGAGCTTGCAAACATCAATACCAGTCTATCAGGTAGCTTTTACAGATATAACAAAATTAAATCAGTCTATTTTATCTTGACCAATAATAAATTAAAAAAATATATATGAGAAGTAGGCAAAGCTCTTATTCAAACTATTAAATGTTGGAAACTCAAAACGATGGCACTCAGCTTAATTTAGGTCGCCTTGAACATTATTTTCCAGCATATTACCTTAAGCATCACTTCTAGGACCAGTTAAATGGATTGGAAAGCATAAAAGAATGTACACTCTTCTTAACAAACATTGACTACTCTGAACCTGCTTCTAAGTTTAAGAAACTTTTTCAAATGTCAAACAATCAGTCTATGTTCTGCTAAAATTAGGTCAATCAAATCCACTCCTGCATTTAAAATATTTCAAACCATTTGCTCGTGAAAATCGCGCTTCACTGGGGTCTCCTAAAAGTTTTTCCTTTTCCCTTACTTCTTTTAGACAAATGAACTCTTCCGAGTACGAGCAGCAGAATCATCTGATTTCATTCCATTAGAACATTTATGGTCCAATAATCTTTTAAGACAATTATAAATAACTTCTACCAGCATTCACATGCCCTGAAACCTAGAGGAATCAATCTTACTTGCATCTACATGCGCATGCCACCAATCCCCTCTTTCTTATCTGCCACCCGACCATCTTAGCAACAAAATCTGACAATTTATTTCTTATTAACATCAGTTGGCTCATCATAGATCAACAAGGATGACTTGAACGCCAGCTTACCGTACTCCTCTCATAAAAAAAGTACAAATGTGCTCCAAACTACATTATACATGGTCCAAATAGGGAGTATGAACACTTCGATAACGACCAATTTTTTATTTTTTTTCTTGAATCTTAGCTTGTAAAACTGAAACTCGGAGAAGATAGCAGTGAACTTCAGCGACTACAAATATCTTCAAATAATTAAAAACCTGGAGTTATGAGTAGTAACCATACAAATGTATCTACGTCTATGTAGTCAAAAACTAAATTATCCTGTAATTACAAACGTAAACAAATGTGTCAAGGTCCAGGCAATTTGTTAGAACAGAAAAGAAAAATGAAACAATCTTCAGACTGCTGGAGCAGAAGGCAATTCCCTAGAATGTTTTGTCAGTGCCACAAATAACCAAAAACCCTTTTTTTTTTTAAACCAAAAAGAATATTAATGGCCTTACGCATCACAAACCTTTTCTGCTGTATCTCTCAATTTTTCAGCCACCATTTTAGGTAGAAAAGAATGTGCAACCATTAAAGCACTATGGTTTTTTATCCTTGCATTCCATAAACCTGAATAATTACAAGAATTAGTGCCTATGCAAAGCTCACAGGTTCAATAATCTCAAACTCATCCATAAAGAACAGAAACAAGGAGCGCTTTATACCGTGCAACACACACATACATTACCTTTCCTCTGAGCTTGCATTGTTAGATTGATGAAGGATTCCTTTCTCATTGTGTATGGGATTGATGCACATCCGAGAAGGCATCACAAAAGTTATGTAACAATTAAAAAAAAAAAAAATACTAATTCACCCAAGACACAATGAACCAGTCCACCGTGGATCACATCGTATCACACAAGCTTATAAATAAACCATTGAGCTATCACCAAAATGGTGTCATTTGAATCTCGATATTCCTAACAAATTGATGTCATATCAAAAAGTATTACGACTACTACAAAGTGTGTAATCCGCCATATAGACGATGCAATGATGTGATCATTGATTGGACCATCCCAAATAAGTTGCCACATCACTTGGGATGAAATACTTGATATAAACTTTAGAAGATAGTAATAATTATCTTAAACGTTACTTCGCCGTACTCACATCAAATACAATGCATGCAGTTAGCTCCGTTATGCAGTAAAAGCTGAGATCCAGATGTAACTAAACTAAAACAACTAATTCCACTAAACCCAGTTCAGTAAAGTGGGTTCCTGAGATCCAAAGAACAAAAATTCTTATGTCATTTGCTGAACGAAGCAAAAGTTCACCTTTTTAATTAAATTTCCCAAAAAATGAAACAATTCAACTCATCAACTGAATAGAGTTTCTCTAAAAAAGGTTTTTTTTTTTGGCAAACAAACACAGCATAGATAACCCCATAAAAGAAAATGAACATACTGTCCGAGAAACATGGCTTCTTCAAGTTCACACCTGAGGCTGGATTGTCCATGACAGAGATCACACATTGATTAGCAGTGCTTACCGGGATAGTCAATTCTATTGCCCCAATACAAATATATTATTATGAAGAGTGTGCTGTCTCTTATTCCTGGGTTTGGCCAGGTTTCTTAGGGTTAACCAGAATGAGAACCCATTTGTGGAAACTGGCGACAAAAACAGGAAAAGCAGCGTAATGGCAGATATGCAGATGACGACAATGAGAATTGGAGATCCGGGTATTGGTTTTTGTTTTGGCCTCAGGGTGCCGTGAGTTATCGCCACTGAAGTTGCAGATACAAGGTGCCGAAATTAAGAACCGTTCGTTCTCACGTAAGGGTGATGCTTTGGAGAATATTATTATGATTATAGACTTGGGGCATCTTACAACTTAGATCATGCCAGGTCAACATGTGGGGCCCGATATGCCTGCCACGTCGGTCCACTATATGAGGATACCTTGGTGATGTGGCAGTGATGTTACTTCGCTTCTCTCCCCAGGGATGTATGCATGTACATGTATCAATTATAATACATTTAATACTCTATTATTCATTTTAATTATGACTTACATTAATTAAACAATGAATAAATCAAGCAATAATTAATCTAATAATCTAAAAATAATGTAAACGCTTGAAACTATTAATTTATCAGTAAATAAAAAAAAAATTAATTTGAATAACAATTAAATATCATATTTTAATACAATAATATGAATACATAATTATTTTTTTAATATTATTAATATTTTTTTTTTGGTCGATATTTAAAGGAAAATTTTATGTAATTTATCGTTTTATTCCATAAACAACAAGCAATTATTTATTGATTTACTTAGCTGTTAAATATAGGGGCATGGCATAAGCTTTATTTATATGTATACTATATTTGTTGTTTATGAACAAAACTTTAGGAGCATAACTCAGAAAGAAGCACCCTAAATATTTGATATAACTCCTCATAAACCTTTGAAAAAATAAAAATAAAAATGTCAAAAGGTAATTCATGTTGATCTTGATTGGAGCACATGAATAGTTTATTATGAGAGAAAGAGGCAAAGGGGTACACCAGGGGATAAACCCCAGAACCACAAAAACTCACACAGGTTTTGAACTTTAGCTGTTTGCTACCAAACACTAGATACACTTTTGCCAACTACTCTTATCTGTACAATCCTCTACTTTTCAACTGACACAAATCACAAAACTAAATCATTGAATCCAAAACCTTATGTAAAGGAGGAAGACGAACTTTAGATGATGACACGCCACAGATGGTTTCATGAGCAAAGCATGCCAATTTGCGTTACTTTTAAATTGCTTGCTGCACTGCTTCTGCAGCTAAGATGAATATCGGCTTGTTTAGGATAACTCTCGAGTTGGGCATGCATTTTGTGTCCTTTGATGCATTTGATGCTCAAGGAGAATGGAAAATATGGAAAATTAGTTTTTATTGTTCAAGCCTTCTGAAATGTGCGAGAGGAAACGCCATGTAGAAGTCTGACAAATCCCAAGAAACTAAGCTTCCCGTCCGAGTGCCTAATCCAATCCTGGAGAACAACATGAACGGGTACAGATGGGCTGAGGCCAAGCTCCTGGAAGAAGTGAATTACACAAATTAGTACTGCAATTCATTTGAAGGATGCATGTTGCCAAAGAAGACAATCTCTCTCTTAAGATTTTGTTGAAGGATTTGTTTGATCACTGATAATTTGGTAGAATAAAGAATCGCAAAATATAGGGGAAACTTATAACTAGCAGCAGATGCGCACTTACAAGCAGACAAGCTTACAAGTTTTATCCACATTATTAGAAAGGATGGCTTGCAAATAAAAAAATTTGATTTGATGTGATTCCATAGATTGAAAAGGGAAATGATTTAAGCCAAGTCATTCAAGATAAAAACAGGTTTTTGCCCAAAAATTCCTCAAAATGATGGCACCAATTTTAGTGATCAACCAGTTCTGCACCATATGGCTCAGAAACAGGAATGTCATTTTCTTATATACCCAAATAAATATTAGTCTCTTCTATATGGTACAAATGCATATGGGAGATGCAAGCACATACTTGAGAGACAAATAGCGACAGAAGAACACAGAAGAAAAAGAGAGAGAGAGAGAGAGAGAGAGAGCATACTGAGGCAAGTTCATCAATCATAATGGGTCTGTTGCCATCTTTCTCAAATAAGTCATAGGCATGTCTTGCATGCTGCTCCCAAGTCTCCATTCCTTCCACCTGATGCACACTTATGGCAGCAGCACAAAATTCTTCAAAATCAAGTTTTCGATATTGAAGAGAACCAATCTGCAACATACATGACTAGACAATCAGTTTTTTCTTCCTACCATAAATATCTTGGAAGTAAATCAATTTGAAGTCAACAAAAATGGAATGATAAATGACTTTGAGAGCACTTACCATGTTGACATAGTCTAGAACCCGTGAGTCTTTCATGGCATCAGTGGAGTTCTTTGTCACTGCCTGTTAATTCTGACACTAATTAGACAGCCTTGAGAAAATATAGAAGTTTCAAAAAGATGGGTATAGAAAGGAGCTGACCGTTTTATAGTTCTGCATAGAAATGAATCCATTTTTGTTGGGTCCCAACAACGTAAATTGTTCCCGAAGATAAGCAACCTGAGCCACTGTTAATGTCTTTGCAAGAGCCTGTCACCATAGCATAACTGAACCAATTTATTTACTACTCCCACATCTAAGCATCAGATTTTATGTCAAGGATACAAGTATATCTGAAGAATTCAGACAACTTAGAAGAAATTTAGTCACTATATTCATAGGTACAAGGTTAGTTTCTCATTTTGGATGATTAGCATAATTTAGGAAAAAGAACTAATCAGGTGCAAATAAGATCAAATAAATTAATAAGTCCATGGCAGACATAAGAGACATTTCAGGATTCAAACTTACCAAATACCAAAACATGAAAATATTATAACAGAACAAATTAGTTAGGGGCCATAAGTCATACTTACCCTGAGTGCTGCTTTCCGTAGAGAAGATGAGCTAATATAAGCCTTTATGAGTTTATATACTATCATATCTGATGGTATCTTCACATCATGAGAATTTTCCAACCATGGATGACCTTAGGACAATATAACCAAAAGCAGCTATCAAAATTCCAGAATAAATTTCATTAAACAGGAATATGAATAACTATGGACTTGCAGGGTTCAAAACACACACTCAAAAGATATATGGAATGCCTTCCCAGACTCTCAACAATTGAATAGTTCTCAATACTAAATTAGTCCACAGAAGAAAAAATTAAAGGTGGCATTCATAAAACAGTGCTTTCACTAGTAGTTTGCATGGATAACCTGTGGAATTGTATGTTAAGTAATTAAATCAGTGACTTACTCAGAGCCTGTGCAGCAGTTAGTCTCTTGCGGTAGTCCTTGTTTAACAATCTCTTCACAAAATCAATTGCCTCAGGAGATAAAGATGGCCAAGGGGCTTCGTCAAAGCTTGGATCTGCTTTAAGGACAGCTCGGAAGATACCAGATTCCGTCCGAGCCCAAAAAGGACGGCTTCCGCACAAAAGAATATAAGCAATGACACCAATACTCCACATGTCTGCTTCAGTGCCATATGATCGATGCAGTACTTCAGGAGCTACATAATATGCACTTCCTACGATGTCGTTCAGCCTTTCATCTGAATAAGATTCCAATGGTCAAACCCCAATTTGCATTTTTAACAGATACTTGAGAGAAAGCCTAAAGGCAGTAGTTCTCACCTGGCTTTACATAGTCAGAGAGACCAAAATCAATGGCCTTCAGGGGCGAATTATCTTCTTTGGAAGTAAAAAGAAAATTCTGAAACAGAAAATAGCACAAGCAGATTAAAAGAGGAAATCACAATGTGACAATAAATAAGCAGGTAGAGATATTAAGGGGGGAAAAAAAAGAAATTGAAACTATTAACCACAAGTGATTCTCAATTACCAAATCCAGCAATTGGTCGAGAAAATTAGGTAGAATACAAGAAACACAATCAGTGTCCAAGACATGCATAGACAGACCCAGAAAAGAAAACACCAGAAGACATCAGTAAATATTAATTCTCATAGAATCCCCATTAGCTTTAAGTTTAATGCGCGTTTAATTTAACTTGACAAATACTCTTACAATTGAAATAACATAAAAGGAAAGAGAAGCATAGTCATGACATTTGAATTTCTGAATTACAATGAGAGGCACAAGGATAAAATTACCTCTGGCTTGAGATCACGGTGAACCACACCTTGGAAATGACAAAATGCTACCACACTTAAAATTTGAACCATAACAACCTTTGCATCATCTTCTGAATATTTTCCACCCCTAGAGAATAAAAACGGAAAGTCAGTAAGTCAGAAAACCAGCAAACAGGCCAGGCATTTACCATAAACAGAAAAGTAGACAAAAGTTGTGTACCTTGAAAGTATTCTATCTAATAGTTCGCCACCTTTACATAACCTGGAAACATCAAAGAGAAGGTAAGTTCCAGAAGCTTAAGAACTTAAAATTATAGCTTCAAAAAATTTCTTTAAAAGAGAATCTGAAAATTTTTAGACATCTGCAGGATCTTTAGCAGTAAATAATAAAGGACAAACCATAAATTAGCTAACCACATGTGCCATTAAAAATCCTAGTTTGTCCCCCTTAATATTTAAAGCTTAAGGATCAACCATTCTGGCCAAATTATAGACCCATTTGACCAGCTAATCTTCATTTCCAGGTAAGAAACATCCACACTAACTACATATTCAAGTGGCCATGAAAATTCAAATCCAGTATTCAGTGGAGTTGTCAAAACCCGAAGTTGGCTGATAAAAAGAACAAAATTCCAAATGAATTAGCGCTGACCGAACACAAAGAAATCCAGTTTGAATTGTTGACATTTTAAGCCCATCTACACATCAATGCCATGATTTAAAACTGTCACTTGTACCAGGAAGCCAAGAAACAACAGAATTTTATCACAATCAGGAACCAATAAACAATAATTGAATAAAAAACCATATTCAGAAAATGATGAGTGAGTCAAACTTACTCCATTACTATGTAAACATTGTCATCATCTTCATAAGCATCATAGAACTGCACTAGGTTCTTATGCCCAGTGAGAGCCTGTAATATCTTCACTTCTCGTCTTACATCCTCTATGGCAATAGCTGTAGTCATCTGCAAGATATTAACCCAAAATTCATTTCTCCTAAATTAAACAAAAGCACAGCACTACTTATCAGCACGGTGATTTTGGAATTTGGATTCAAATAACCAATGTATAGTCATATGGAAATCCGAATGTGGTTTTGGAGGCAATGAAATCTAAACTAATAAGCAGAGAGATAACAAGACATGTCTTTCTTGAGCTGAGGATTTTTGGATGCATAGGTAGTGGTGTCACTCAGACACAAGAAAATTAAAATTTTTGAAAAGAAGAAATGGAACCATCTTCATACTAAAGAACATTTCGTGAGACTCCGTGTAATGAGGGTCTCCTAAAACTTCCAAGGCATTTTACATACCAGATAGATTTTGGCATAAATGTTGCCTAGAGAATTCAATAGCACTGAGTCATACTTGGGGAGAACCAGAATATAGACTTTATTATCTCAAATATGTTGCTAACTTGTCATGAATATCATATATCACTTATATCAAAACTGTTAAACACATATCACCTAAGAGAATTCAAAATGAGAGCTATTTCTTATCGATCTTTGAATGTGACAAGAGGCAATTCCACATACAACCATTTCCACATACAACTAATTGAGGACCTATCACTTTGAAATAGTCAAGTGATATATATTTAACAGTTCCAACAGAGGTGACATAACATTAGGAATAGGCTAAAAAAAATTTGAGCTATTGAATTCTCTAGGGGAAAACTTATGCCAAAATCTATAATTTATGGCTCCCTGGGAAGATTGCTTGAGTTGATATTCCTGTAAACTAAATGTCTAACTCTAAGCGAGCAGCTTGGTTTGAGCAAAAGTTTTAGAAACACAGTGAAAGAACTGAATTTGGTATATTTTTCCTGCATTTGTAAGATATCCACTAGAGATCCATCATCCATGTATTCGAAAGCTATGATTGCATGCCCCATGTCCAGCCCTTAAATTGCCTAGTGGAGTTCCACGAATCTTCCTTACAAGTAACCCTGTGTAATAACCTTATCACAATAAAACACTAATTTCATTTCTTTTTTTTATCAAAAATATTAATTTTCTTCAAGGCAATAGTTTTTTGTGTCAGAATGTAGATAGCCCTGAATAACACTAATTGCACAGCGACCATGCGTCCAAAAATTCTCACATCAAGAAAGACACATCAGGCTATAAAGTGCTACTGTAATTTATCTACTTGGTGGATAAGATCATTGTCACAATTCTGTAATTTCATATTCTCATAATTATTACATTTCTTGAACTTGAACATTGCTTTCCCAAAATTGTTACTTTTTCTTTTTGTGGAAATAATTGCGAGCTTCATTCATAATAATGAAGGCTGCAAACAAGGTGGCACAGCTCTTTCTCCGTGCATGCAAGGAGTGTGGCACCTTTTGGGTTCATTTGTGTGTACATTGATGATAAAAAAGTGAGATCTAGGCAGAAAGGGAAAAAAAAAAATGGTGATTGACAAGAAGGGAAAATATGAGGTTCATGTACAGCAATAACCAAAGTCTATTAGGGTTCAACTTAAGAAACAAATGTCAATGATTACAAAATCTGCACCAGATAGAGATTGCATACCTAACAGTTTCAGTAATAACCATAATAATGTATCAAGGGCCTTTACACAATCAATAATTAGTTGGAAGTGTACAGGGCAGGCAAGCATTCTCTGAATGATAGCAGGAAGATTGTCAAAAAACATCGTCTATGGACTGAGCAAGCAATGTGCTCGCCCGAGACATGATGCTGAGTTGCTGACCCATCCTACTCTTAACTATATTTGTTGGCAATTCAATTTTATCAATTTAATCCACCTCAGCTTTAATTACCAATTAATAGCATCCTAACACAATAATATTCTTGAGATATATTAAAGGACTAATTGCTAAACTCAACTAGTTAGCAAAGGCAAAGAACTGTTAGAACAGTTAGGAGATATGAACGATCTTATCAAATAAACCTTTCCAGAGCAGCCCTATATCCTTCTAACAAATCAAACAAGTAACAAAAAAAATCCAAAAAATTACAAAAGAGAATCAGTCTCCAAAAGACAATAGAAACCAGCAAGAAAGATCCACGGAAATTCTACCAAAGGAACATTAAAAAAAAGGGGTTAAGAACTAAAATCCAGTGGAGCTAAAGTGGAAGTAGATAATAAATTCCTCAACTATACCATTCAATGACAAACACATCTAAACATGAAAAGAACAGGCAATTAAAGCCGCAAATTATAATGGCATCTTAAAGAAAGGTAAACAATATTTCTGCATTTTATAATCCAAAAAGAAAACAAAACAACAGCCAGAATAACAAAGAACAAAATAACTACTGTAATTAAACAATGAGGAAAAAAAAAAGAAAAGAAAGAAACAACAAGGACCTTAGATTTAGGAATAACTTTGACAGCCACATCCTGGCCTTTCAAACTTCCCTTTTTAGCCTTGGCAGAGCAAGTATATCCAAAATGGCCACGTCCTACTTCTTCTCCGAGCTCATAATGAGCTAAAAACTGCTTTGAAAATCCGAAATTCTTATCCAAACCAATATCACTCTCATTTCCCTCAGGAATTGAGGCCTCATTGGGCTTCACAGAACCGTGCCTTCTTGCAAGCAACGCACGGATATGCTTTGCAGGTGAAGGAGGAGGAAATGGGCGCTTGAAAAAGCGTAAAGGAGTTGAATTTACGCTTGGTAATGCTGGTGAGTTCTTGAAGAGACTCGGTAGGGGACTTGGACTGTAAAATGGAAAGTTTGAGGATTTTGTTTTGTGGGAATTCAGCGGAGGGTCGCTTTCATAAGGAAGTGCTTCGTTCTCTGATCTGTTTTGTGAGTTTTCAATGGGTTTTGCATGACAGAGTCCCATGGAAACAATTCAAGAATGAAATAAAAATTCAAAAACCCTCAAGAAAAGCAAAAGAGTATAGTAATCTGATCAAGAAGCTATAAGGAAAAGAAAAGTTCAAAACTTTAGACCGTAGTAGTTACAGTTAGAAAAACTGAATTCAGGGATTTCTAAACAGAAAATTTTGCTTCTTTCTGAGTTGTAAGAACTGGATTTTACAGTTTGATCAGCAAAACCCAGCAAAAATCATCCCTGTAAATTCCCCAGTAGATCAAATTCAAAGAGAAATGAGAAACCAGAAATGAAATTAGTTAAAACACAGATAATTAAAGTAACTGAACTTTACTGATCCAGGAAACAATGACAGATAGAAAGGAAGGAAGAAATAGATATCAATAAACAAGAAGGAGCCAGAAAAAGAGAAACCAAAAAAAGAAAATTATAGGAGGCAAGAGAAGATAATGAGAGGTAGCAAAGCAAAGCAAGAAAATTTACACCAAGTGGAAGGGAGGAATAAAATGAGAGGGCAAAAGAACAGAGGAAAAAGGGAAAAAAACAAAAAATAAAAATAAAAATAAAAGAAAAAGTAAGGTGAAGATGCTTAGCAGAGGCAACAAGAAAAGGAGGAAAAAGAAAGAAAAAGAGAAGCAATGCTTCTTTCTTTATTTCTGCTTTATGTAAGCTTTTCTGTGAATGGTTTTTGCTTGTGTGGGAATATCACAATTAGATGGAAGTTGAGAGTGTGAGAGAGAGAAACAAGTGAAGAAGAAGGAGAAGAACAGAAAGAAGATGAATGGATGGATGGACTGTCTGCTATCAAATAATTAATGGAAGTAGGGTTGTATTTTGGATCCTTCCAGCCTGTCTTTATTGAATCCCATAAAAAATTTTATTAAACATTAAAAATATATTATATTGAACATTGAATATGGAGCAATTGTGGTTGTACGCATTGAAATGTATCCGAACAAAATAACAATTTGTAAGCAAGCAGATAAAAGGAGGAAACTGCAGCTACTGAGAGCCTAACCATTGTCTTCCTCTGTGCACTTGAGGACTTTGACTTGCTTTTGTTTGCCCTTTCAATGCCTTCTTCCTTTTTCATATTTCTTTAATTATTTTTTTTTTCACCATTATATTTCTTTAATTCAGGATTAAGAAGAGGGGAAATTTTTGTTGATTTCTTTTTTCAAGACCAACTTTAATTCCAGCGCTATTTGTTTTTAAATTTTGATTTTTCTTCTTTGGTAAAAGAATAAAATATTATACCCAAAATTTATATGTATAAATATTATTTTAAAATAATTAATGTCAGCCCCCCATGTAATCTTTCTTAAGTATTGAAAAGATAATTAGTATCTTAATATTAATATTATGGGGTGGTGCCTGGAGAGATTGTTGTGATGATTTGACTATAATTGTTCACGTGATAGTATTTTTCATAATACATTTATACATGACGCATCCTTTCTTAAACCTCTGCAGACCGACCAGCTAATTATTTGTGCTATGAATAGTTATTATGTTGAGAGCGTGTGTGTGTGTGTGAACGAATACTTTGATCTGTACTAAGACTTTTCCCAACCTAACATTGTTGAATATCTTTTAATTTGCTTTTGAAAATTGCTCACTGGGTGTTCATAGTGCATATTTGGCTGTCTTATGGATTTAAATATTGTAATAATTTTAAATTTGATATCTATTTAATAAAAATTTTCAAAATTATATTAAAATGAAAAAAATAACTTTTTTTAAGTATTTATCTTGAAATTTTTTACTATATTTATTTTTATAAAAATTTAGTAGACAATTTAACAAGACAACAAATTATTTAAATTTAAACGAATTAATTAAAAAAATTAAAAATATAAAATTTATGAGGTATGAATTTCCCATCTATTTAAGTTATTTTTTTATTTTTTATTTATTTTTTGGTGTTTGTGATTCTCAATTGAATTTCTTAATAGGCCTATGGTGAAATTTTCCAAGACCAGAAATATAAAAAAAAAAAAAAAAAGACAATAATAAAATTCCCTAATGAATTAAGTTTTGTGGAGTAGAGGCAAGAGTACATGGATCCTTAAAAATTGGTAGGGCACATGTCTTTTATTTCTTAAGGGTGTTGCTAAAAACTAGGTGCATCTAGCCTCATATACCACTAGTTAAGGAGTCTCTTATTGACACTTGGTGTTCTTCTATTTAAACTAATTATGTTAATTATATTCATAATAATAATATTTCATAAAAAAATTAAAACTACCCCTCCTAAATTTTTCTCCCCTCTCTTTTTTTTTATTAAGTTCAAACTTACTTAAATTCTCATTGGTTATAAAATTTAATAGACATTGATATTTATACATAATGAACAGATAACAAATTTTAGGTTATATTTAAAATTTTACTATTTATTTCAAATTACTAAAATTTGAATCATTTAATTTTATTGATCTCTGTATAGTGACATATTGAAAGAAAGAAAAAGATAGATCTAATTTATAAGTAAGCAATTAACACTAAGCAATGTCTTAGAAATGGGCATTATATTATGTGGTAGGTGACCTAATTTTTTTTATATATTCTCTTAATTGGTTGAAACCCGGGTTTGCTTGTAGAAAATCCTCAAGACAATTTGCCCATATGTAGCTAAAAGACAGTTTTCTTATCAGTCTTTGACACTTGACAAATTTTAAATCTACAAACAAACAAGGAGAATTCAAATTTGAGTAAATTGTGTGACACGTAAGAATTAATTACACGCATTCATTGAATTATATTTTACATGCCATGGTTAAAGACATAGAACAAAAAAAAATATTGTGTCATTAATTCAATCTTTTAATGTATTTTATTTCATGTATTGTGACAATATTATAATATAATCTTGTAAGAATTAAGTTAATTTGTTATCGTATCAATTTCGTTTATATGCATAAATAATTTTGTATGATATTTTTAAAATAATTTATAAATAAAACTTAAAAATTGATCACCAATTTAAATTGGATTGATTTTAATAAAAAAATTAAAAGTAATGACAACGAATAATTAAATTTAATAATTTTATTTTTATATTTTAATTTACTTATTTTTAATTATTTATAAAATTTAACTTAATATGATTTATTATTTATGTGATAATAGATTATTTATATAAATATTTAATTAAATACTATCGTACTCTTATTAATTCATTGCAATCAATAATTAATAAATGACACTGACAAGATAAATCAATAACAACTATTATATATCTTCTTTATGAATTCTCCCTTCAATTGAAGCCTTGAGAAAATTAAAAAAAAAAAAAATCAATAGTTTCATAACTATTGATAATTTGTTTTACCAAATAGCGAGGTGGCTGGAAAATGGACATCCTGGCTTGAGACATATTACAACTAATAAAATATTTACAAGACATGGGGTGGTACAAAAATTGGACGAGTTTGGCGCCAATGATAATGGCAATAAATTCTAAGATTAGACTCTTGAGCCAACTCATTCATCAAATCCAGTGATTTGGAACAGGGGAAAGGGAAATACCCACTTGGTTAATTAATACCTAATTTGTTTCATTGTAGTGTTGCTTAAAATAGATTGAATTTGTGATTGGTTATTTTTCTTCTAGTTTAAATAGCAAATTGTTATCAATTCTATTGATGATTATGAAGTTTAAGCCTCTTTAAGACCTCCAACACCAACATGCAATTTCTATAATGACTTAAAGTTTGCTCACCATCTAACTTTAATTAGGTTGGTTATATGTCCAATTATGATGTTAACTAACGTATCAGCCACTTAAATATATTTTTAATAAATTTGACATTATTATATTTATTTAAAAATAATATAAATATAATAATATAATATAATATTAATATTTTAATTAATATAACACTTATTAATAAATATTACATGTGATACCGTTACTTCTTTTATTTATTATGTTATCATAATATGTAATTTTATGTTACATATTAACTTAATGTAATATCATATATTATATTATTATTATTTATTTAATTTGTATAACGAAAAAATAAATTAAATAATATTTAATAAAAGAGTCACAATTTTTTATTTTTATAATTTTTTTAAAAAAATTGTAAACATTGTGTGTCACATGTACATGAATAATAGTCTATTATTAAATTTATTGGGTTTTTTTTTCCACTCCCATCCTTTTCAAATTTCTTTTAATATATATTTTTTTCATATGAAATCAAAGAGTGCTGGCAGTAGTGTAGATATCACACATTATTTTAACATATATCTCTAACTACCAACAGCTAGCAACAATATGTTGACTATTCTTAATTATTATCTGATTTAAATTAATTTTTTTATAAAAATAAAATTAAAAAATATTTTATAATACTAACTTCTAACATGTCATTTTTTTAATTATATATGATATTTAATATTTTCATCACGCATTAAAATCATAATATCTCGATATTAATTAAAGTCTTAAATAGTTATACTACTCCCTTTATGCTATTATTAATAATAAATTTAGTAAATAAAATGTGTAACAAAAATTACAAATAATTTAATTATTAATTATAAAAATATTTTTAAAATTTTTTTTTTAAAATAATTATTTTCATCTTCAATGTGATTATAAAAGTACTTAATTTTATTGTCGTATATAAAATATCAATCAACTTATTAATACTAAAATGTATCTTATGTTTTGGTTACTATCATATATAGAAATGCATGCATGAATTTGTTTGATCCATTGTTTCTTTGGCAAAAAATATTAGCCTAAACCATAATTGTTCATGGATACCCCGCATAATATTGCAAATTCCATGCATATTTGTGTATAAATGATATGCAAATAGCTTGCTTGTTCTTTGTGACTATCCACCCACCACCTCCTATTTATAAAAAGTTTGATTAGGACCCACTCCTCCTTCCTGCTCAATTGATGCCATACAACAACTTACCCTTTTTTATTTTAATGTAAAAAAAAAAGAAAAAGGTTGTATCAGATATTGTTGTATTTTTACTGTAATTTCAAAGTATAAAAATTAAAATATTTTAAAATTATGTTGAATAGTATTTTTTTAATTAATAAAAAAAAAAACACCTCACATTTTGGTAAAAGTATGCACATTCATAATTTTAATTAATAAAAATAATTAACGTTAAATACTTTTTTATCTTGACTGATTGTTCAACTTTAGGATTACAATACCTTAATCTATTTTTATCATATAATTAATCAATTAAAAACTAAAAATTGTAGTGTGACTAAAGGAAGCATCACAAATTATAATGTTATTAAGTGGTTTTGGAAGCAAGCCAGGGAGAATGTGGATAAAGTTATTGCTTGTTATTTTATGGTCCTTATCCTTAATCCAGGGCTAAGACAAAAACAGAGCCAAGTTTACTTGAAGACAAATGGAAATAACATTAGAAAGAAACAATCTGTTGCCAGAAAGTATTTATAGGAAGCAAAACTTCCATACATTCCACCCCACATAGGAAATCTGGATAATGACATCCGTATCCTTAAGTTTCTATATGTTTCCAAATAAGGGTGTAATTTATTCAGTACTAATTAAGTTTTTAATCTCAGTTGAAAAAATCAAATTAATGTTATAATATTGAATTTTGACCAGTAGAATGTACGATAATGGAAGCTAACATTGAAGGGTATTTTAATAATTTTAATAGTGATTGGGTAGCGAGTTAACGTAAATTGACAATATGCGTTCTTATTTGGGAATGTATGAAAGGCTAGGGACTTGAATGATAAAATTGGGGTAAAATATTGGGATTGGATTCTGTCAGCAGATTTCGCGCCACAAAATATAATATATAAATGGAATAATGGACCAAAAAGAGAAAAAGTAAACGGAACAGATGCCACCCCTTTTAATATTCTTAGCTTAAGTGGAACTCTGTGCAGATAAAAAAACAAAAAGAAAAAAGGAAAATTCTTATTCCTTTTGATTAAAAAATTGCATGGAAGAGAGAGAGAGAGAGAGTTGGTAGAGTGTGAATAAAAAGAAAGAGCATCTTAACTTGGAAGAACATGGAGTACAGGTGTTTGCAACCACAGCCAGAAGAGAAGAGAATTTCTCGACCAATAAGAGAGTAATTTTGGTCAAATGTTTGTTAAAATCGAACCCATAATTTTGATTACAACGAAGAATCCAATGGCAATTAGTGACGGAGGAAACAAGCCGCTAATCACGAGAACAACAAATAAATAAAAAGGTATTGAAAATTTGAAATTGATGATTGAGTCTTTTTGGGCCACTGTAATGCCTTGAGATGCATCCCATACACATTCTTTCTTTTCCTCTCTCTCTCTCTCTTTTCTGGCACAGCGTCTTCTTACGAGAAGAAGGTGTTTGTTGAAACGCCCAGATGTGTTTTTATTTTTATTTTTCTTTTGCTCTTTTTGACACTGTAATGCCCTGAGATATGTCACTGTTGTTTGTGTTGCGTATAATGATAAAATAATAGGCCCACTTTATCTTGAGTATGATATTGTTGTTAGGTGACCCACCAAAGAGCATACCCAGTTATTCATTTTGTTAAAATGCTGTCTGAACAAAGAGAAAACAGGAAAGGGACAGCCATTTGGAGTGTTCTGATAGTTGGAATTATTACACAATTTTGGGGTCATTTATTTTGGCTTGGAAGTGTGAGTGGAAGAAGGATACTAAGAAACAAGAGAGAGTTTGCAAATTACAATACAGTGAATGATTTTATGATCTAGTGTACAAAGGAAGAAGGACATTTGATATTTCTATTTTTTTGGTGGGTGTCATCAATCATAAGAGGACACGTGTCAATGACCACATGGGTTGATTCTCTGTTGACTATTCTTGGCTTTGGCAAAAAGATTATGCTTTGTTAGAGATCATTGGGATTAGAGATTCTCTCTGGCTCTGCCAATGCCATCCTGATTGATCGCCGATATGCAACTTCTATTGCCAAACTAACTTGGTTTATTTTATTAAATTAATAATTTCACGGCTCAAGGTCATGAATATTGGCATATGTTTGTTTCTAGGAAGCAGCTCAGACTCAGACTGCAGAGCCCAGGCCAGGCCCGCCATGCATGGTTCAATCCTACGTTTGATTGCAAGATTGTTTTAAAATTAATTATATTATATTAAAAATTAAATTGTACTGTATTGTAGATAATGTTATCATTTATTTGGTGCAGAGACATGAATAGGATAAAATTATATATATAAATCACTAAATTAATTATAAATTAATAAATAATTAAAATATATTTAAATAATAAATAAAATTATTATATTATTAATTGTAATAAAAAAAAAACAATGCAAGTTTGATAATATGACAACTTTATCCACAAATCTATTAATTTGTTAGTATTTAATTTTAATAGAACATGTTTAGTTTATTTTTTTGAGGATTTGGGATGAGTTTTTTTTTTTAAATAAAAATTGTATAAATATAGATAAATATTTTTGAATATCTATTACGATTATTGTAAATATTTAATCTTTTTAAATATACATTATCTTTTAATAAAAGCCTCAAAAGGGTATTAATATTTTTTATAGTAATATTTTATTTAGAAAAAAAGAGAAAAATTATTACAAATGTGAAGTTAGTCTTTGAAAATTGTGAATGTAACACCTAACATTTTTCCAGCATATGCATGCATGCATACATACATACATACATACATACATATGTGTGTGTGAATATATTTATAATAAAAAATAAAAAAAAAAACACATTTATTTTTATAAAAAATATTTTATATTTTACTGAAATTAGTGTTTTTTATAGAAAAAAATTATTTTTGTTTTTAAAAATTATATATTTTATGTTGCATTTTCAATGAATTCTTCATTGAAATTAGTGTTAAGTTTTGAAATGCTTTCGTCAGCCTTTAGTGTCTTAACCTCAGTAACTATAGTATTGAGTTTTCCAGGTTTCAAACATTCTCTATTTCAATGAGGATTGTCACAAATAAAGCATATTAAAGCTTTTCTTTTCTGCTTCTTTAGTGATTTACTATAGCTAAACTCTGTCACGTCATTTCTTCGACTATCACCTTTAAATGCGCTTGCCTTCAGTATTTTTATATCCTATTGGAGAAATAATACTAAACTTGTAATTCACCAAGTTATTTGCCATCATAATAGCACAAGACAAGTCTCTCGTTGGTTGGCTTTTTAGTTTTGTCAGTACCTATAGCTGCATCATAAAGATGAAATCGAAAGGTTTTTTTTCATCTTACATATTCTTAATATCCAACATCAATGAATTGAATTACTTCACATACTCATACATTGTTCATAAGCGTTTGAACCTTTTAAGCCGTTTCCTTGTAAGCTATCTCGTATTATAAGATAATAATTGACTCTTTAATTCTTTCTTGAGTGAATACCACATAACAATAAAAAGTCGCATTGAATCTATATCCTCTTATAGTTGAGTGTGCCACCATAGATTCACATCCCTCTCGAGATACATACTCATGATAGTCACATGCTTATTCATCAACATAAAAACAAACTTAAAATTCTGCTCTATGTCCTACAAGAAAGTTCTCCAATTCCTTTGCATTTCAAGAGCCACTAGAACTTTTAAGCACAAGCAGCTTGATCCTCAAAGGACTCGCCTTTGCTTATGAGGTGTTGTTAAATGCACGCTTCAATAGCCCAACTTCATCCTTTAGATTAATAATGCATACCTTCAACACTCCCGCTAATGAAGTTACTTCATCTATGGTTGCTTTGAGTTTTTCTGCAAACTCCTTACTAAATATACTCAACTAATGTCAAAGATTGTTGATCTCAATAATGTTGAGCTCTGCTTGAATCGCCAAAGATTATGCATAAGTAGGCTTGAACTTAATAATACTCTCTAACAAAATAACCTTATCCCTTAATGTCTCCTTACATATTCCTATGCCAAAGAAATGTAGAAAAGAGAATTTCAACAATCGCGCTCTGATACCAAATTGTCATAAATGACTTTATTTATTTGACAACTTGTGCATGCTCTAAGAAACTTAGTAAGCAATCCTAAAAAATTTTGCAATAAAGAGGTTTTTCTCTTTTCTTTATTTTTTTTACACAAAATAAAGCACATATAATATTTACGAAGGCAAAACTCTTTAACATTTTTTCTTTTTTCTTTTCAAAAAAAGAAATACAACTTAGTGCTATCAAAGATTCACCTCATTGAAGTTCTCTGAATTCACTTGTGATTTTTGAACTCTAAACTACACTATTTATAAGTATAAGGCACAACCAACATCCTTAGTTATTTATGACTCTATAGCCACTCAAACTTTGCCACCTTGTAGTTTAACCATATTCAATACTTGATGAAGAAGTTATCCATGACTCCCACTTCACCTATATCTCTAGAATTCATGATCAACCCAATATGTTAGAAAGATTGATCTTATCTTTATCTCTCATTAAGATAAGATTTCTCTAAATTTTGTAGACCACATGTAGGATGAATGCACTCCATATTAGGCCTTTTGAGTTATTTGTCACTGTCTTGAGTCTTCAAACTCTCAACTCACGATTGTTCTTACCCGTATCTTCCTCTGTAAGCCATTTTTTATATAGTCAGTTTCATATCTCTACTATCTGTACCTTTCTCGCTACATGTCATGTTACAAGCTTATTAGATGTGTGTCAACAAATCTGTCTGCTGGCATTATGGTCACATGACACCTCTGTGTTACCGAAGCCTATGCTTTGTTCACCATATTCTTGCTTATTCTCTCATCTCAGTTTATCGAAAGAGTACTTTACCTCTGAGCTATTTCATATTCTAATATCCAAGAATTAAGGTTTAAACCTCTTGGATTTTGTGCACTTTCAAATTAAAGGTCTAACAGTTGTCATAGTAATGCAATGACACCTCTTTCTTAATAGGATATGGTAATATATTGTCATTTCATTTCGTACAAGACTTTTATATACATTTTTAATGCTAAGATGTGTGTACATTTCTTTAATGCTAAGATGGAATACTAAAAAATAAGTTTAATTTTTATTTACATGATTTGTATATAAGAAAAGGAAATGGTTCATATTCTTTTAAATGTCAATCATATCTTTAGTTTTTGTACTTATTATGAAAGCGTTAATCCTAATTTCTAATGACACGGTGTGTGTTTAAAATTCTAAATTTTTTTTATTGTTTAATAATATTTAAAATAAATTATTATTAAACCCATTCAAGATTTGGGCTATTTATTATAAGTTCAATTGAATTACTTGATTTAAATGTTGGACCATTAATTTAGAGGAAAATTGGGCCGTATAAATAAAGCCCAATTGAATTACTCGAGCTTAATTGATGGGCCGGTATTCTCAACGGAAACTTGGGCATTTGCAAACATTAATTAGTTTAAAAATGAATAGTGCTTTGAAAGTTGGATTATCATTGTTTCATGATTGTGTATGGTCCTACGTTGCTCTTTTATGATCAAAGATATTCCTTTATTATATTTTATTGTATCCATAATTACTAATTACACACATAATATCTATTCAAAGAAGTGCAACAATATATATATATATATAAATATTTTTTTTTGTGATGATATTGTATAATTATAGCATGATTTACATGATTTATAGTCATATTTTACACTGAATTTTTTTTCATAATTCAGTGTGAGCGGGGTTTGAATTCAAACTTCTTGTACCACTTCAAAAGACTTTACTAATTAAATTAATTAGCACCCATATATTATTTATTGTTATTAGTTTTATTACTTTTTCTATTTTTTCTAATCAATATTTTTCTGCCACATCAATTTATGTACAATAGTTTTGTATAAAAGATATATATTACTAATATTATTTGCAATAATGAATTAAATCAACAACTTTTATAGTGCCATAAAATGTAACATGTTAGTTTCATAGTTATCAATAACAATTTATACATAAAGAAATTTGGTCTAGGTAAACTAGCAGTGAATTTTTCTAAATAATTATTTTCAATAAAAATTTTAAATTAATGTTTTATTTATTAAATACGTTTAAATTTATGAATAAGATGCATCTAGGAGAGAGACAGAATCCTTTCACATAAAGCAAAAGTGGGTGTTCATGGAGATAAAAATGTGTAACAGTATTACTTGTTCTCATGTACTCGGAAATGCTATCTAGCCCCAGGACCGACAGTGGGGGCCGAATAGCAACTGTGCTTAACTTTAACCCATAATTCAACACAGGCAAAAACCCACTTGGATATATTAATTTAGAAAATTATTATAAAAATCTTAAATGAGGGACTTCTGAAAAATCAAACCCATAGTACTAAACTCAAGTAAGAAATTGAATTTATCATAAATTTTAACTGATTAACCTAATTGTAGGGATTTAGGAGAATTAAAAAATCAAACTCAAATCTGAGTCTAAGTATTGTTAATTTGTAATGGATAATTTTTAAAAAGATAACTTATATCATTAAAATATATTTTATGAGAAAAGCAATAACTAATTGGCTTAATTCTAGGGATTTAGGATAATTTATGTTTATATTATCTAGGAGAATTCTTAATTAACTGACATACAACATCTGCTAGAGCAATAAATGAAACTAGAAAAAGTCACAACGATAATGCTTTCAACACTTTTAATTACATTCATAAATGGAAAACAAACCGACATCTAAAATCGCATGCAATGAACCACGAACGTTCCTCGCTGAAATTTCACATTCTTTTCAATAATCCTTGGAGAACACATTAATGTTTTGACTAAATTTTTTCAAACTAATTTGATTGATTTGTGTTTATGGACAAATTGCTGAATGCTTTTCGAAGAACTCAAATGATTAGAAAGATTGGGAGTGGTAGCAATGATTGCTTAAAGTGGTATAGAGTGAAAGAGAGAGTGAAGAAGGATGGTGGTATTTTTATTAGCAGAAAGAAAACAGATAGAGATAGGTAGTAAGCAAGAAAGCAAGCAAGCAAGCATGCATGCGAAAAGTCGCACTACTCAGGCTGAGAGACAAGAAAGAGCACGTTCCCGACAGAACCACTCAATATTCTATGCACTTGTCTTCTTAACTCTTGTTTGAAAAGTGATGTTTGTGTTCAATTCAAACCCCAACATAATAAGCAGCAGGCTGAGCATTTAGCATTCTGCAAGATAAGAGCTACTGAGCTACCAACCTTTTTTACTTCTCATTTCTCCTTCACATCTTTAAATTTCTCTCTTTTATCACTGCGCTATGCCCATCATTTCCTCCTTTTTGTCAGCCTTCCTTTATTCACGCTTCCTCCTCCTCCTCTCCCTTTCTCTCTCTCTCACTCTTCCAAATCATGATGCCACGCTATTATATTTTTTGCAACACTATTAATTTGAGCTTTTATATTATTCTTGTTACGGGAAAGTTACCTTGGAGAGACTTAACAATTTTTGGTATTTGCATGTGGGATACCAATGATATGTTCATTCTTCACAGTATTAGTTAAGCACTCAATATAATTCATAATTGATCCTATCTTAGAGGTAGCCACGACATCACTTTGCTTTATATAACTGTTAATTTGAAGTATAAATTTGATAGCAATTCGAGCCATAAGCTTTCTTATGATTACATACCCTTGAGCTTTTGCCATTTGAAGTGAATTGTGAAGCAGTGGGCTCCCGTAGACTTTAAATATCTGACCCTCCACTTCACATAAAGCTGTAACAGGATCAGATTTTCGGCCCCTCCAAATCGAAAAATGGCCCTACTTGATTGAGAGTACGATATAAACCTGTTGCACTTTGAACCAAAAACAATATTTTGTTTTTCTTTTTGATTTAATAATTCACCGAAGATATATTTCTCCTACGCACAGACAGCAGATGGGGTTGCGTTATTGACTTTTGATTTGGACCTATCCATGCATCCAACAAATGTTCATTCTCAAATTGTGAAATTAGTAACACGTAATTAATTAGGTTTTACTATTTAAGAAGACAAAGCTTTCAATACATCCGGTATATCTAAATCTATATAAAAAAATCATGTCATGCATATAGGCATATTAAAACGAATTATCATTTAACGATAAAAATGAATTAAAAGTGATTCTCTCTTATTAGAAAATCAGTACATTGGTAATTAAATAACAATAGATATTTAAAGTAATTATTTTTTTAATATGATATTTATTGATTAAATAATAAGTAAGTGATTTTGAAAGTGACATGAAATCACCATTCAATTGAAATAGTAAAACGTGGGAGATTACTTGAAAAGTGTAATATTATAGTTACTAGTCAAACCCAATCATATTATTAGCCTTCAATCATTTTTAAGAAATGTAGTATTCAATCAACAAGTGCTCCTATGAAATCAAGAATAGAATCACAAGTCATCAAATATAAATGAGTAGTTAATAAATATTTTTATTGGTAAGTGAAAATGGGTATTTATCCAATATATCAATGGTCATACTTTTAGTATTAAAATAAAAGTATGCGAACCACAAAAATAAGTAATACTACACTTTTGAAATATTTTTTTTCTCATTTTTTTCATCATAAATAAGATAACATTATTAATCAGACAATATCAATTGGGCGGTAAAATTTTATACACACACACATACACATTAAATTAAAAATCTATTAACTTTTCATAAATTTTTATGTTAATTTTTTAATCATTAGATCAATTAAAATTAAATTTATTATATGTATTAATTATGATATATTAATTATAAAAATTTAATTTAATTTCAATCATTAAAATTACATTGATCTAATAATTAAGAAACA
>CP135558.1:3310175-3376045 GCA_032402905.1 Khaya senegalensis | reverse complement strand
TTAATAGGTAATTTAGTAACAAATATTTAAATTTATTTATGTAAATATATTTATTGACTAAAAAAATATTTTCTATTTTAAGTGTATCACTTAAATTTTTTTAATTCATAAATTTAATTGCATATGATTATCATGAATAAATTGATCTTGAGCACAATATAAACTTGATATTCATTTAATTATCTTTAATTAATTTATTAAAAGTGGATTTGATTTTTGCTAATATTTATAAAATTATATTATAATTTCCAATAATATTTTTTTCTTATTTTATTTTATAGTTGATTTTTTTAAAAGAATTAAAAATATAAAAATATAATTACATTAATAATTTTTTTTATATAATAAAACTTAAAATAATCAAATAAATATGACTAGTTGTATGAATTATAATAAATATAAGGTTATAAAATAAAATTATAAAATAATATATATAACATATAAAAATAGTTTTAACTAAAATACTATTAAAAATAATAATAACTATAATTTATAAAATGATGTTGAATTTTTATAACAAAAATAAATTTTAATAATGACAAATTAATTTGTAGTGAGATAAAATAAACGAAAATAACATTATTTTAATAATTTTTTAAATAATTAGTTAAATAAAAATAATTATATTAAATTAATTAAAATAAAAATAAAAATAAAATTTTTATTATTTTGAAAAGGAGAATCATGATTCATCATTTTTAATTATCTTTTTCCTTATTTCATTCTTTCAATTAAATAAAAATTATTTTTTTTTTGAGAATTTATTTTTTTCATAAATTTTTAAAAATAAATACACCCTTAGGCTGATTTATTGTTGTGTTTAATGCAGAATCAAAATGAGAAAAGGGTTCATAGACCTTATCAGAATCAGGCCTGCCCCGATCAAGATTTTAGATTCTTTTTGCATCGACTAATCTGTTATTGAATTTGCAAGCCGAAATAGGTAGGCCACATCGCCCAAATATTGCATAGTTTTAGTCTTCTTACGGGCTGAAACTTTTTTGAGCTTGGGCTGAATATATGCCACTACCTATTACGATATCCTCTAATCTTTATTGGGGTGATATTGTAAGCAAACATTTTATGGGTGTATTTTTATTCATTTATTTTATAAATATTATAAAAAAATAATTTTAATACATAATAATTTGATATGAGCGGAGTTTGAATTCCAAATCTTTTGAACCATTTAAGAAATTTTACCACTTGAATTATAGAAAAAAAAAATTAAATTTTGATCAAAATTTTGATTCAATAGAGTTTTAATGAAAAAAAATTGTATATTCTAATTGATGTAAATTTTTAGTTTGGGAATCTAGTAAAATGGGTTATTATTACTAGTACTACATTGAACATTAACTAATTATGCTTAATTACTATCATAATGTTATAATTGTTATAGATTATCTTTGAAAACCCATATTCAAAACTTGTATTAAGACTAATTAGTCTCTGTGTTGTGTAAATTTGACATGAGAGATTTTAGTTTACATTTCGGTTATTAATTTTTATCATTGTGTTATTTAATGATACTATGATATATAGAATCTATATCATAATGTTTTATAACGTTTGATTATCATTTATTAATAGACCCTTTGGTTTTAAGCCTTGCTCTTTTCCTATAAGGTTAAGAGAACTCCTAATTGCAAGAGTTTGTGCTTTCACTATCTTGCTTTTCTTTCTTTGTTTGTATCTTTCCATGAATCAAGAGAGGAAAGACACATTAATTTATCAAGCTAACACAAGTGTTTATAAAAAATAAAGATATTGTAATTTCTAATTTAAAATTATTAAAAATTAAATAAAAATAAAATTGTAAACACAATCTAAGAAGATATTTAAGATTGATATGTTGTAAATTTGAAATTATGATTTTATCAAATATAAGTGAAAGAAAAAGTGCCTTCAAAACAAAATTAATTTTTTAAAATTTATTAATTATTATATTTTTAAAATTAAATAAAAATAAAATCATCTCATATATAAGTTACTCCTTAATTATATCATAAAATAAAAAGAAGGTGAGTGAATGTTAGGACCATTTGCACATCTTAATTTATATAATGAAGTTAGGCCATATTCTTTTGACATTAACTTGAGGAAATAACAATAATAAAAAAAGGCAAGATTTTCAGTACTTGCTTTCCCCAATAGTTGACATGGAGTTCCTTTTGGTATGAACTGATTGCACCCAAAGCTCTTTTAATTTTGAATAATGGAATAGAATTATTGTACGCTCCACTTTTAATTCAGCCAGCCTTCAATTTACCTTTCTTTCGTACATTGCGAGTCATCATGTTTCCAAGCTTTCTCCTCATGCTATAGACGGAGCCCCCAACCTATCAAGAATCAATGGAACAACTAAGCAAATATTACAAAATATTTGTTTATTTGATCATTACTATTGAAATAAAAGATATTATATGACTACATCTATCATATAAAATACAAAACTATTTGTAATAATGAAGAGATTAAAATTTAGACAAGACAGTTATATTTAAAATATATTTATTTTTTAATATTTTTTTTAAATTATTTAAAAATAAAATAACTAATTTTTTATTTAAAAATAAAAAATTAAATTACTATACTTAATCATATCATATTAATTTGTTATATTAATCAATCTTATCTTTTATCATTTTGAATAATAAATCAAACATTATTGATTTAATTTGATCAATCTCTTGTATCTTATTGCCTTGTGTCACTCTAGTACTAATACAATATTACAAAATATCTTTAGTGAGTATGTTAAAATTACAAATATTACATTATCTTATTAGCTTTCGATATTATCACATCAAAAAATTATGTCCATATTTTCACTATCGACATTTCACTTGGTCAGTCACAAGTAAGTCAATATTATGCTACAAACTTACTACTTTAAAATTTAATTCAATCGGTCACTATTTTTTTTTTACATTGTGTTGTATTGAAATTCAACTTAACTTATATTTGTCAATATCACATTAAAAATTTAATCTTCTTTATTAATCAATCTTCTTATATTATTATATTGTATTGACAATCATTTAATCCGTCACACATATATATATCATATTATATTATCTTAATGTTAAAAATGTAATGTTCAATATTTTTTATTGGACCTAATTTATGCTAACATGGTTTTCCCATAAAAATCAATCTTGCAACCAACTTTACAACTACTAGAAACATTAATACACAACACTATTATTGAAACTAAAATGTGTGCTATGAATCATCCAATGATAACATCCCAAATGAACTAGGCTTTAACTTTCATGGTTGGAGTCCTAGTTAGGGGCAAATACAAATAATTGAGACTGCAAAGGCAAAAAATTGAAATGAGACCTCGAGGAAAGCTAGCTAGTGACCATGACCAACTGGAACATGTGCTACACATTCTTTGTACTATCGTTCCAACATCAAATTAAATTAAATTACAAGTTGGTTTCATCATTAAAGTCACTAAGGTCACATCAACATAATAATTTTCAATATCATTATGAACATTATGTAACGTTTTATAATTCAATTAAGTTGTTCAAAAGCATGAACACAGAAAAGAGAGGAGAAAAAAAATGGAGAAGCACTTACATGAAGATTATAATTTGATTTATTGGCATCTTTTTTGTGGGTATCTAATATGATTATAGCTTTTGATACTTCAATTAGTCTGCTCTGAAACCGTGAACAAAGAAAAAGAGAAAAAGGTGGAAGGAAGCACTTAGTAATGCTAACAAGCAAAACAGACACGAATTGTCTGCTTTTGATTGAGATTGGTGAAGCACTTGTTGAAAAGCACTTTTCAATGATCTGTCATAAACTATGCATTTTAATTTTCAGGCTGTGTTTGCCTGCCCCTATGTATATAATAATATGTAGTTATCATTAATTTTTCCATAAATTAAGCCTACTTCATCTGAAAATGCGGCTTTTCATGAATTTGAAATGATGAAACATCATTAGTTTCTCTAATTCTTAGTGTGTGATGACATGTAAAAATATATAATTGTTTTATTTATTATTTATTTATTATTTTTGTGGGAGTTTCATGTTAATTTTTGGCCACCATCAAGCTTTTTTTTTTTTTTTAATAAAGGAGAGCACGCACGGCAATTATTATAAGATTAAAATATTTTGTGAGAATACATCAATTCAAATTAAATTGTGAATATAAGAAGTTGGTCTTGTTTTAACTACAAGTAATTATCATTAATTTGCTTGATTGTAATTGTAATGAGTTTCATAATACGAATTAAATAATTTTTTTTTTAAAAGAAAAAAAAGAAATACAATCCTTTAGATAATTTTTTTAGAATTTACTTAAGAGAATAAATATTGTAACATAAATTTTTAACGTAAAAAAATACAAACTATATAATTATTTTTTTAATTCAATAATTCATAAAATACTAAGCTAATAAAGAATAAAGGTATTAAATTATTTAAGAATAAATTAATTTTTTAAAATTATACAATTTATAATTTAAATCTCACTTACTCACGTATAAAATAAAGCAAAAATAAATTTTAAAATATTATTATGTTATTATAAATTTTTACTATTAATATTGTCTTATTGATATTCAATAATATTTATTTTTATTCGTCTCGATTGAGAACTCAATTTTTTTATTTATTTTTTTTCACTCTCGCACTAAATTAAAATGACAAAATAATTATAACACATTACAATGTTCTTCTTTTTTTTTTGGCAACAAAAATTCACTATATAATTATCATAAGCTCAACTATAATTTTAATACTAAGATTTGATTCAATTCTTTCTTGTATGAAATTTCATTATTAATTTCTTCTTTAATTGTCAAATATCAAATGTATAGCTACAAAGATTACTAGCCGTTTCCATTTCTTCTAGCAAATGACTAATTTGTTATGTATCTTTGTAACACTTGTTCTCATTTTATATTTTTTTTTTCTGGTTTTTATGTATAAAATAAAATATTTTAAACATTTTATATTAAATATCATTATTTATTTTTTGAAAATTATTATTATTATTATTATTAACTAAATCATAGCTATAACTCTGTCTGTGATAAATTCAATTACAAGATTGATAATAATTCCTTTTCGTGGTTAGGGAACAAGAATTGTTAGATGTTGTACTAACGTAATAAATGTAGTTATCTATCAACAAAAAGGAATTTACTATCAATTTCTACTTGCATTTTTTGAGTTTCCACATTTTGATCCACCCTAAATCTCTCCCACTCAAGAAATCCTACAATAAAACAATGATGGATATCCTTAAATTCGCAAACACGTAAATCTCTTGAATCTAATTCACCCCCATTTCTGAATTTCTGGTTTTCTTGTGTCTTCTTCGTTGCAAAAGCCTTCTTAACTTTCTACATAATTAGTTGTATTCATAACGTTGTTTACCTTTGTTAATAAGATAAATTTGTTATATTATTTGCTAACAATACGAATACTGTGATAGGTCCATTGTTCTATAAGTTTGGTTCTAACTAGACAAAAATTACTTCAATTTCTCACAATAAACGGACCTGATGTTTCTGTTAAAAGATCCTGCTAACCCACAAATGATACATCGGCAGTCAGAGCAGGCTAGGGTTTTAACAGTTTAGCAAGCAGTACCAAACACGGCCTTACAACCATCCGACATGAGTTACTTTGCTGCCTTTTCAAGCATTTGTCATAATTTAAAAAGGCACTGCCCAAGTTGCCAACAGATCAGGCAAGCAGGCAAAACCTGGAAACCTACCAGGCGTAGACTCTGTCATCCTTTCAATTTAACCATTAATAATTATGACCTACTTGAATTCCAGCTGGTTATGCTGCCCTTTTGTCTAAAAGCCTGGAAAACAATTCACTGTTCGGTTTCCCCACGATTCTTTCAATCCACGAAAAAGCACTTTTAATTGACTTTCTCGCATAGAGATTCCTTTCAATTGGTTCTTTACTTTTTTCCGAGTTAGAAAGACTAAAAAGAATGAAGGAGAGCAGAGGGAAACAAGTTTCATTTTCTTTTAATCAAGAGAACAACAAAAGTTAAATCTCAAAGACTCGGAGAATAAAGTGCAAAAAGACAACAAAATTTTCCGGCCCTCCTCTCAACTTTATGCTCCAAATTCAAAGCCTTGTTCTTGTCTCTCAATCCCTCATTAGCATTAATATCTTATATGAATTGAAGGGAATGAAACTTCTGTTTTCTTCCTCCCAGTTTCTTCCTAGTTTCTTCTCTTCTCTAAGGTTGTGAAATGCTACACCCTTCTGTTAAGAGAAGTTCAAAAAATCCCATTGCATTTGGGCGATTACTACTAAAACTAGTATTTCTTCTCTTATCAGCTTCAGCTTCAAAGTCCTAGCAGGATGTAGTAGACAAGAGTGATAGGAAGGGCTATTAGCATCCCAAATATGACCCTGCAAACAAAATTTGATAAACAAAAGAAAAATGTATAAAACAAAGAATAAAATAAACTAGGGACAGAAGAGCTGGAATCAAAGTTGATGCAGGAAAGTACCCTGTGCTCAATATGTCAGGATGAACATTGTATTCCTTGGCAAAGACGAAGGGAACAATCCCTTGTGGAAGAGCAGCCTGAAAATCCGAAGGACTATTACTTAGCGAAGGACAATAGCAGATGGGTAAATGTACTCATAGAGAAGCTATTTTATACATGATTTAGTGTATTATGTCTTAAACTTCTTTTACCTGCACAATAGCAATATGCAAGAGATCGCCTCGTAATCCAATTGCAATTGAAGCAGCAGCCATGACAGCAGGGCCTGTGAGGAATCTAACAGCCATGGAAAAGGCAGCCATTGAGTTTCCACAAGCGATAATCCTTGGCTGCAATGCCATGAATAAACCTGCAATACCGAAAGAAGTTGAAACCAGCAAGTACCAGACCACATAATAACATTTTCCACAGCTAACTATGCATTGAGATGTATATATAAATAATCAAACATACCAAGACTGAACATGGCCATTCCCAGACCTGCATCAGACAGAATGGCTATTGAACGAGCAACTATTGCTGGCATCTCTACATTCCACCTGCAGGATGAAAACGGCAGACCAAAGATTTGAACATCCAAGAAAAATATTGCTCTAAACCGAGTGTATAATTTAATTTTTCTTACTTGAACGAGACAAGAGACCAAGTGAGACCAATGAGGCTGGAATAGGTGTTGGGATTCCTAATGAGTTTTCGCCACACCATTATTAAAATCAGTCTGGTCATAACACTAGCAGGTGGCATCGCAGACGGCTTGGATTCACCATGAACGACCGATTTAGGGTGGAGCTCAGCGGTGGAGCTTGAACCCAGCTTCGAAAGTACTGGGCCTTCATGCTCAACCCCATTTGCTACAGGTCTGTTACCAAAACTGAACTCATCTCTACCAAACTCTGCGTAATCTAACACGAAGGAATAAAGAAATCAAATCTGACACTACACATCAAATATAAGTTTAACAAAGTGATTAAGAACGGAGCAATCAGTTTCTCCAAGCTAACTACTTGCTAACTACTTACAGACGAGCAACGAGCATCTGTAAGATTTGAACACATCAACAAAGCATACATTATTCCTAATACAAGAACATAACATAGCATGAAAAGATTAAGAAAAAAGTTATACAGGTGATGTCATTTGAAACTACGAAACAGAGAATTCTGTTTCGGATCGTATGAAAAACGAAACGACACTAAGACAAAGGAAAAGTGAAAAAGAGAAATAAGAAACAAAATCCAGCAAACCCCACTTCACCCACCAAACGAAAGTTACATAAACCTCCAATCCAAAACCAACAAACAACAAGACAAACACAGTTATCCCAATATACAGAACAATCCAAAAATCGCTACACATCTATGCTTAATAATATATATATATATATAAGTAAAATCACAGCATGCAAGAAACAACCAAAAACAAGCAATACCCAGTAACTAATGCTTTGAAAGATTAGTGATTGTACCTTTTTGGTGAGCTACCCCATCAAGGTCATTGCCATAATCTGCTCCACCTCTGAATACATGAATCCCACCTTCTGATACAGGAGAAGCACTTGAACTCCAAACAAACATATGCAAATCCTTGCCACTGTCAGCCCCATTTGCCTTCCTTTTTGCTCCCGGTCCGGACACCGGAGAGAAGATTCCGGCTGTTGTTGGAGCTGGATACGTTCCTCCATTGGCTTTATTCACATTGCCAAAGACACCAAGTCCATTGTCTTCATCAAAACCCAAGTTACCATAGTTAGATTGTCTAGGGCTCATATTGCTCATATTCTTGCCATTCACCATGGAATAGAAATCAGCGTGGTTAAAACTAGAGCCTCTTGGGGTTGGGTTTCTCGATGATTGAAGCGAATAAATCTCTGCATTGGTCAAATTTGATGGTCTTGGGGTTAAAGATACGCCAGAATTTGGACCATGTGACCTTCTGGAAAATATTTCTGATCTTGAACTGGTTGATTTCCTCACTGTCACGTGAAGCTTGCCATCTTCGCCGACCTCTGCTTCAGTTTGTAATGGCTCTTTACCATCCAAAGAAAGGATATCAGAATCAACTCTAAAGGAAATAATAGACCCAGCAGTGTCTGGAAATTGCTCAGCAATCAGTAGCCTAGCTCCTCTATATTCGAATAGAAAAAGCATCAACGTGTACCATATAATGCACTGAAGCACAACTATTTGAACCATTAAGCTACCAGAATAGTCACCATACATACCCTTCAACAAAGGGATGCCCATAACGAGAGTGTTAGGCAAAGTAGAGAGTGAAAACAAAGTAATAGACCATTCAAGGGAGCCTCTAGAACTAGTTCTCGACCAGATGGCTAAGACCGCCAAGACTATAATTTTTTGAAGAGTATCTGCAGCTATGAACCTGTAGTTCATAGCATAAGGGTTGTTCGTAGAGATGAAGTGAAAGGACAGTAAAGGCACGGCAAAGAGAGCAACAAATCTGTTGATGCCTGAACACTGGTCGGGGCTAAATATTTTCCACCATTTGACAGAGCCGTAGGCTAAGATCATGGCCACATATAGTGGCACAACGGCTGTGAGAACGTGGTACAGGTCTGTTGCAGTGATCATTGTTGTTCTCTGTCTTGGTTTTTGAAAGGTGTTTCGGGTTCCGATGAAGTGGCTTATGCAGATAATGTAATAAAAATGGAGTCTTTATGGTGTTTCCACAGTTTAGCCCTGATTTTCTCTCGTTTTCTCGCTGCAAAACTTGACTTGCTAGCCAAACGAGGAGTCTTGGAAGAGCTAGATCAGTAAATGACTGTAACTAAAACACGACGGAAAACAAAACTCAACCCATTTTCATAGAGAGCTCGAAAGACCAAGCTAAGAAAACGAAGACAAACAACGAGATCAAATCACCAGAAAGTTTTTTTTTTTGGTCCGGGGAGTTTGAACGGAGAGGGAGAGCGTTGGAGAAAGAAGCAGAGGGAGATGCTCAGCTTACAGCGTAAAGAAGAGAGGGAGATGAAGAGTTATATTTATGGGGTTTTAACGGGAGACAGCGAAATTAAAGCAGCGTGCCTTCTTAATAATCTTCTTCTGGATGAGAGAGAACAGAGCCATAATAAGAGAAAGAAATGGCATGTCATCTGTTTAATTATTAAAAATTTTAATTTCCTTTTTTTTTAACTTTAAGAAAATTGGAAAAACAATAAAAAAAAAAAAAAAAACTGATATTACAAAAACCCAATCTACAGAAGTCATGTTCAGTAACGCCCACATAACACAAACCTCGTTTAGAGGGTAAATTTTTGTTTTTTTTTTTTTTCAAATAAAAATCAAAATATTCATTAAAGTATTCTAGATTGGGATAAATGTGAAAATGTCTAACCATTTTCTTTTATGCTAACACAAAATGACCGATAATAACAAATATTACAAGTCAAAAGCAGAGTAGAAGTGAAAGGAAGTCCTATAATATGAGCATAAATAATGTCAAATATTTAATGACTCGAGTCTTCCTCCAATTACTTCAGTTTTCATAAAAATCAAGCGATTCTTAGTTAATTTGAAGAGTTGTTGGGTTGTTGTCATGCTTAATTTATAATACAAATGCACGAGAGCCAATAAAGGATGTTGCATGTTGAAAAGTCCCCGCGTGACTTGGACTACCTTCAAAGTATTAATTGTAAAGCTAAAGCGGTGACAATATCTCTTAAATGAGAGGAAATTAAAGTAATTATGACAAAAGCTTAAAATTCAATTAAATTTGTCATAATACATGAATCAAAAACATTGAAATTGCATCATTGATGTGTTTATTGGCAAGTTAATTATAAAGGTTTTCAACCTAATAAGATACAAGCATAAATCAAAATAAACATTTTAGTGTATGAAAAGTTTTTAGGTAGAGATTCAACACTTATAAGTAATACATTTGAAATCATGAGTGTTGTAATTTTAAAGTTATAATTATTGTGAAATAAATTTAAGAAATATTAAATATAAATAAAAAATACTATCAAGTACTTTAAATTTTAAAATTTAACTTAATTAAATCAATTTTGAACATATATTTAGTTTTAAAAGATTTATTTGAAAAAAAATACTTATAAATTATATACGAAAGATTTTCTTAAATAATTAATTTTTTTGATGATCTTAAACTAATCAAAATTAAGAAATATGTGCAATCTAATCAAATGGTGGGACAATAATCTCTTGTCTATAAGTTAAAAGAGATTGATTCCTTTTTCATTATTATGAAACCAAAAAAAAAAAAAACCTACTAAGAATATAGAGACAAAAATGGTTCAAATTAAATCTTGCTATACTGTAACAATTTGACAAATAAAATTGCGATAGATACCAATTTGACAGACAAAATCTCAATTAATAATTTTAGAAGTATACCAAAAGAAAAAAGTAACAAATAGGCATGTGTTAGGAAAAATATAATTCATATTAATTCCTTTATTAGATTAAAGCATATTTCAAATTCAGAAGTACTTGCTCAAGAAAATCGAGGTAGATTTGAGTAGAATTACATAGAATTGACAAGTGATAAAAAGACAATATAAAGGGAGGGAATAGCCCAAATCCAATAGTAACAGACAAATTGTCTCTGCAAAAGGAAGAGAGAGGACTTGAAAATAACAAATCAACAAGCCAACAGAAACTAAAGACGAGAGGAGAGAACATGAAAAATCCTAAAATGCTGGAATGATTGCAGCATCCAAAGCCGAAGGCATGCCAAACCCAAACCCAAAGGGAATCTTATTTTTCACAACACGAGACGCCAAAAATACTATAACCACGTGTCACATTTTTGGATCATTGTTGTAAATGTTTTGTGGGCTAAATTTCCATCTCCAGGAGTAGATTTACCGGATTTTCCCCCTTTTTTTTTTAAATTATATTCTTAAAAATTACAAAATAGAGAATCTATTCAAAATTGTTGGTGCAAAGTTTTGTGAGAGCAGAAAACTATCTTATTTGGCTATAGATTTTTAAATCATAATTTTATTTATTATTAAAATAAAATAATTTTTATTTCACAACTGCCGTGAAATATAAGAAATTAAATATTTTAAAAAATATAAATTTTACTAAAACTTAGTTTAAAAAAATTAATTTTAATTTTATTTTCAAATCATAGTAGAATAAACATAATTTCAAAACAAAACCATATCACATTAGTTTCACTAAGGTCAGAATCCTTAAAGTTACTAAAGCAAAATATTTCTCATTAAAAATTCATATCCCTCTACAAAAATTCAAACTCTTAACGATTAGAATTAAATTTCTCTCTTAAAAATATTATTGGGTAGGAAACTATCTTTGAGAAACTATACATAATAGTATGTATATAAACTTTGATTAAATTCCTAACTAAAATATTGGCGTGTGTGTGTGACTTTTAAATAAATTCTTTTTAATCAAAGATATTGTATATAATATTCAGCTATTAAAAAAAAAAAAACCGCAAACAATGGTTTTGTTTGTCCTTGATCTCAAATAAATTTTTTTTTTTCAAATTTTACCCCAACCTATAGATTATTGACTTGTCTGTAATTGTATGCATGAAAATCAAAATATTTGATACACACTCACTTGGAACCAATCGTTTATTTATTTGTATTTTATATTTACCAATTTCATTTAAAAAAACTATGAATTAAAAACTAAAACTCATATGAAGTTAATTTCTAAAATCTAAAATATATAGTTTAAATTCTACTGGTGTCAAGTATAACATCCATTTATTAAGACGTGTATAGCCCTTTATAGAGACAAAAAATTTAATAATTAAAATATACAAACACATGTACCTGACAACAAATTGGATCGAAAGAGTTAAAAAAAAGTCTAATTAAAATTAATAGATGTACTCAATTAAAGAGATTGAAATTTTTAAAGATATTAGATTTTTAATAATAAAAAAAATAAAAGATCAATTTTCTTTGGACCTTGGAGAATTTTAAGTTTAATTTAGTTTGTTGAGTGTCTTAGTTTGATGAATGTACTTGTCAAATATAATAATAAGGTATCAAAACGAATTCAATTGAAAGCCAATGCACTAACAATCACCTTTGATGTAAAGTTTTTGTTTATCATATACAGCATAGTTGAGTAGTACAATTAGGTCATGTCATATAAGATGCTCCCTTCATTATAAAGAAAGCGAATCTTATTGCTTTCCCGTGTAGTGATACTTGAGATGCACAGATGTAATAGTTCTTTTGGTATTAAAATGCACCAAATACTTTACACTTTGCTCAAAATATTTAAGGGGAAAAGAAACCCAATATCTTTTCCACTTGATTTTCGAAAATAAAAAATAATTTCAAAAAAGGGTACAAACTCCCTTTAAAGAGAGAGAATCCAACCGATCTTGCATCTGCAAGTTGTAATTTATGGCAAAAGCAACCAATACGGAAAACCCTAAAAGGTTAATCCACTAAGAACTGAAATCCACAATTACACCTGAAAATGTTGCATGAATAATCTCCAAATCTAAGTTAGCCAATGCAAACTAGTCAAAGTGGTCCAAAAACACAGTGTGTATTATATCATAAGTAGACAAAATATGCATGTAATTCTCACTACCATTAATATGGACAATCTCTCCGTTGGGACTCTGAATCTTCTTAGTCAAATTATATTTTACCTACTCCCAAAAGAAGCAATCTATATTTGATATTGTTTCCCTTGGTGACAACGAATTAGGATTATTTTTGTCCTTTACAAGCATTATTGATTCGGTGGGTTGCTTTGTTGGTTAGGAATTAGGTTCTTTTCGATCACTTCTCAATTTGACCATCAACTATGGACATGTTATTCCTTTGCATGTAAATATTTTGCAATTTTATAATTTAGTCCATAAAAATCATTTAATAACATTATTTATTATATAATGGTCTAGAGGAATATTACAAATACATATTTTCAGTGCAAATTTGATCGTCAGTGGATATAATGATATCATATTATTATTATATTTTTTTAATTTAATTAACTTATTATTTTTACTATTTCATTACTAGAAAATGTTTCTTTTCTATACAATTTGTTAAAAGAATATAAATAGATGGTCGCGAGGAAAAATCCCATGCTCGTGCGTCGCACGTGCTCGCAAAAGGCGGGTGGAGTAGGAGCATTGCATTCCGGTCTAGAATCTGAATTAGAGGCGGGGGGCCACCATGGTACGGGGCTGATTGTCGCGTGATGATACATCATGATTAACAGCGCGTGCTATTATTGTTCTTTTGAATCACAGAACTCTTTTATTACAGCCCAACTAAATCAGAGATGTTTATTAGATTTTATATTGCTATCTGTTCCTTTCCCAGTCGCAGGCGGCGCCGCTGCCAAAACTTCTAGGCAAATCTATGTAGTAAATGCGCGAGATAATGCTCACTCGTACTCACGCTCCTCGAGGTACGAAATCAATTATAATCGCGATCTAATTGTACGATCGTATGATGTGAATTTATTGGTGATATCGCATGGCGAGTGAAAGTTCTTTGATGAAGATGAGAGTGGGACATGCATTATATTTTAGGGATTATATTCGTTTTTGATTTACTGCTCAAGTAAACACATAACAACACGCATTGGCATTGACAGTGGAAAAAGCAAAACAAATTTCCGCAACAGAAGTGCTTTCGTTGTTTCCAAAAGCACTTTAATGGATGGACTTTGGTCAGTAGCTTGCAAACCAGTCTGTCAACTCTGTCCTATAAATTCCTCAAAATGACAAAAATGTCCTTTTCCCGGTCCGCCGAAGTTGCCCCGTTTCTGCAGTATACATCGTTCCCATGTTTATGCTCGGATTTATTTACAACATTATTTTAGTAAATTTTAATCGTATTTTTCTTTTTGAATTAATATTTTAAATAAATTTAGTAAAATTACACTTCTCAAATTTTATCACAATTTTTTACAATCCCAATCGACACATTGAGCTATATAAATATTTTCTTTTATAATTTTTAAATAATTTACTATTCTATTTTATAAATTTACATCACTTAAAATATGAAAAATTATGATAAAACTTAAAATTTAAACTATATATATATTTTTTTGAAAAAAAATTGTTATGTTAAATGAATGGAGGTTTATTAATCAATTATTTAATATTCATACAAAGTTCATGGAATCGAGGGAGGCATGGCAAAAAGATGCAAATTACAGTGAATAGATGGGCCACTAAAAAAAATAAAATAATAATCCCAGAAGAAAATAATAATTACATCAAAGTGACGTAGAGGAATCTCATGGGGAACACAATAGAACGCTGCGCTGCAGGGGCTGGTTGAGGGGACTTCCTTAGTCTTGCACTGCAACTGTGGCATGGCATGCATTTCACTGCCACGCCCTTAAAAGTTTTTCTTTCTGAATAATGAAAGATCTTCTTGTACGCATAGAATATGCCCAGGGCTTATTTTAAATTTTAATTCCTTCTAAAAGAAAAGCTGATTTTGCAGGAATTTTGGGCACGCTTAGTTGCTCACCATATTCTCTTGTCCCCCTTCTCTCTTCACTCCTCTCTGAACCGTGTCCCTTCTTGGGACAAACTACTTTTCTTTTTTCTTAAATAATATATTTTCATAACTTTATTTCACTGTTGCTGTCTAATGGTCAGAGTGAAGTGAATCTTTTCTTGGGCTGATATTGGGCCTGTTGAACTGAGCCTTATTGAGTAGGCCCACATCCATTTTGTTAACCGAAAGCTTTGTATACATGTGATAAAGTGGACTGTCAAAAAGATTATTTCAAAATATTCATTCAAATATAATAATTCGAATCATTTGGTGACATGAAAGTGAGAGAGGAATTTGCTTGAGTTTTTTTATTTTTCAATTTTTTTTTAAATTAATAAAACCTAAAACTTGTAATAGGATATTTGTTGTTACCTTTTCACATCCTATTTTGAAAAAGTTTAGAATATGTAGTAGATTCTGTAATTGTCTATTAATATCACACTACGTGTATATATTGTGTTGATTATAATCACCCAGATAATTGACATTTTCAAAATTGAATGAATAAAAATTCTAACTATATTGGATTACAATATGAATATTGTTATACATTCGATATATTCTTTGATATTAAAAGATATATTATTTCATATACTCTGCAATGGAGCTACAACAAGGTATGGATGGTTTGAAAAACATGCATTGGAACTACAACTGTAGAACAATAAAAGCAAACACCAAGGAGGGCAAAGCACTATGCCGAAAACTATTTATGCCCGTCTAGGAAGTATTCTAATGCAAGAAGATTCAAGAAGGTTTTTTGGCAGTACAACCCAAAGACAATGGTGTTAAAACAAGCCAATGTCTCACACATATTTCATACTTATTGATGTTAGATACATCAATATTAGTGTATTTTTATTTCTCAATACTATATCACGAGAAATCATCTATAAAAGTTATATGACACATTTTATCATATTTAATTATGGTTTGTTTTAGGAATTAAAATTCTTTTTTAATCTTTTTTATTCTTAATTTAAATAAATTTAATATATAATATAATTAATAATAAACAGTTCAGATTATATTTTATTTTTTTTAATTTATATTATAAAATATAAAATTAATTTATAAGTTTAACTAAGATACAATATGAACAAATTATTATTAATTATGCTACATATCATATCTATATAAATGTCATAAATAAAATAGATGAGGACAGAATCATAATGCTTATTTTAGATCTCCAAAATCATTTTGAATTAAATTAATCTTATTTCTTGCGGAAAAATTAATTTATTTTGTCTATTTCATGGAATTAGGTTTCCATGCATATTTTATATTAAGTACATCAAATGTTAGACAATAAATTAATTTTTTTAATGTAAGAATAATTTACATGATTTAATCTAACATGTCACAATTTTATTGAGTCAATAATATAAATAGAAGTAGAAGTACTATTATTATTATTAATTGTGTCACTTTGTTACAAATATTCCAGGTTTAAACATTGCAATTTTGTTACCCTCAAAGTAGACTTTGACATTTGCCTTGTCAAGTATAAACTTAGAAAGTTAGTTAAATTTGAAACTGGGAATATAAAACAAATTATTCAGTGAGAGGATTTTGCAAGAAGCCAATTTGAGAACTTTTCCTTTTCTTACTACTAGAGCGGCTGTTATGAAAATTTATCACAAATGCAAATACAGACTATTGTGAGCAAGGAATAAAATGACAAGTGAATGTACTTTTTAAGAAAATTGATTATTTACAATCAAATTATTAAGTTAAATTATTCTAATTTTATATGGACAAGTTAAATAAAGAGAATTTATAATAAAAATAATAAACAATTAATCTAAAGTAAAAAAAAATATAAAGATAAAATTAATAGTAATAAGAGTTTTAGAACATATAGTTTCACCTATATCAATTTGAATTGATTATGCATATGTTGATTACTTAAAGTTTTATAATATGATTGATAATGGAGAATCCTAAAAACTTTCATTAGTCTTTTTCATAGTTATAATGAAAATATTTTTATCAATCAATTTAACAAATTTTCGTGTGAATTAGGAAATCAAAGATTTATTAAGTACATAAGTTTAATATATTAATTATACTAACATGTTAGTATATTTCTATTATACATAAATTTAATGACATTTGTTATAAGATCATAAATATAAATATTATTTTTTAGGGCATTAATATGCAATCAAAACATTTAATATATGTTCAATTAATTAGAAGTATTAATAACAATTAAGAATACTTAATTAATAATAAAAAATTTCAATTAATTCAAAAATACAAATATCAAATCATCTTACTTGATTACTTCGTAGTCCTTAAATATAAAATTTAGTTCATAATATAACAAAATAAAATTATCATAATTAAGTTTAATATTGATGAAGAAATAAATAAAAGAATAGAGAAAAATTGATCTCTTTCAAGTTGTTAAATGATTTTCCCCAAATTCAACCTTCTTGTTGATGATTTTTTCTGTCATCCCTTTTCTTTCTCCTTAGTGGTTCCCCCTTTCATTCCCAAATAAAGATTGTTTATATATGTTCTCCAAAAATGCTTCTGAGAGATGACCTAATTTAAAGAGGTGTGTAGACTTCAACAAGCGCTCAACATTGTTCATGTCGTTGAGTTACTATAGAGTAGTTATTGTAGTAGTATTGTTTTTGAAAATTAATATATTAGCTTTATTGTTTAAAATTATTGTAGTAGTGCCTAGGCACTCTTAAGCCAATCTCTATATACTTAACTCTCAGGTTTAAGGTAATTTTTGTGACTTGTTTTCTCTGTTTTAATGCTTAAGCGCTTTATTCTCTGACTTTTGATATTTTTGAGCAGTTTTGATATACATAAGCTTACAGACTAATATTTTCATTGATTAATTTTTTCAAATCCTTAAAAACAAGCAAAACTTGTATACAAAAATTAATAAACTTCTCAAAACTAAATAACCAAATGATGATATCCAAAATTATGAGTATAAAACCCGCTCATAAGGAGAATCACCAAAAAAAAATTTGATCTTCTCCTTCACTCACTTGAATGTACTCATAGAAAAATCCTTGATCATCACACATATGTTTGGTGGCATCAGCAATCACCCATATTTTCTTTCCATTTGTTAGCATGTTTGGTTGGGATCATACACCAATAGTTACCCACTCTTTCTTTCAATTTACATTGTAAACATTTAAACATGTGCTCAAGTATTTAATTTTTATTCATTTATGTATCTTAAAATCAAATAAGATAAATATTACATTTTCAATTCATGCACTATTGATGATGATAAAGAGTCTTGAATATGACTAGATATTTCGGGAGAGTCGCTTGACATTAAAAGATGGGTCATATATAGGATCGAGTCCTCCCAGTGAAAGCCTTTTGATGCTCAAAGAAGAGTCATGGATAGGATTGGGTCCTCCCAGTGAGAGCCTCTTAATGCTAAAAGAAGAGTCATGAATAGAATCGGGCCCTCCCAACGAAAGCCTTTTGATATTAAAAGAAGGTTCATGGATAGGGGCAGGTTCTTCTAGTGAGAGCCTCTTGATGCTAAAAGAAAGGTCATGGATAGGATCGAGTTCTTTTGATGAAAGCCTCTTGACACTTGAAGGAGGGTTATGGATAGGATTGGGTCCTCCCGGTGAGAGTCTCTTGATGCTAAAAGAAGGTTCATAGATAGGATCGGGTTCTTCTGGTAAGAGCCTCTTGATGCTTGAAGAAGGGTTATGGATAGGATTGGGTCCTCCCGGTGAGAGTCTGTTGATGCTAAAAGAAGGTTCATAGATAGGATCGGGTTCTTCTGGTAAGAGCCTCTTGATGCTTGAAGAAGGGTTATGGATAGGATTGGGTCCTATTGGTGAAAGTCTTTTAATGCTTAAAGAAGGATCGTGGACAAGACTCGCTCTTTCCACTGGGGCACTTTTTATAATAAACCCTTTTAAGGTAAATAAACGTTTACAACAGAACGAATCGATATGATCCAAACCTCCATTGCCACTTTTCAACAACTTTTTGCAGTTCTGAATGCTATAGGGATGACAATCAAGCTCATGCAAACCAAGGTTATTAGCATTTCTATTCATTTGCGTAAGCTCATGACAATTTCGTGCCTCAAAACTCATTAGATGCAGTAAAAAGGTGATAAAGAAGATCAGTGAAAACTTCCCCTTACCCTCCATGAGTTGGAACTTAAAATTTGAGTGATAAAAATTGAACGTAATAAACTAAAACTTTTTAATCTATTTATACAGGAAGTATGAGGTATAAAATTAAATGAAGGTTCTAAAAAGGTGGGTGCATTAAAAACAGTCAGATATTTGAGAGTTCAGCATTAAAAAGCTATAGATTTTGAAGATCTAAAATGATCCAATATACATATTTCTTTTTTGTCTTTTTATTGTAGCATTTATTATTAAGATGTCTATTTATGTAGATTTGCTAGGCTCACAATTAGTTTTTCTACAACAAAAGCTAACTTCCTGAATGAAAAGTGGTTACAAATTGAGTGGTTGCAGTCTTGCAACAATTAAGATTAAAGCTTGAAATATTTTGTTGCACCAGAAAAGGAAAAAATAAGTGGAATGATGTGATTAGGTATATGCACATATAGAAGTACTCACAACAAAGATAAAAACTAATTAAGCACTCTTGAATTTCTTAAATGTATTTTGAGATTTGGTAATAAGTTTACATTTTCCATTTTTCACGCAGTTGATTCGTAGAATTCATCAACACAGCAGGTTTTTAGAATTGTGGCAATTGGATGATGCACAGCACATTCACTTTCCAATCAACAAGAATTAATTCCTCGATTTTGAGCAAAACATAAAGTTGCATTGCCAACTATTAGTTTGATGGAATATTGTGACCACCTGAGCAAAATTTTTGCTTCACCAGATTAACTCATTATTTACCTCACCAAAGTATTCCACACTATTATCTCATGCCACAATGGTATTTGATAAATTATAATATTAAAATATTAAATATAAATAATAGTAATATTTAATAAAAAAATATTAAGTAGAATGATCCTATAATGTTAGTATAGATAATGTGGTAAGATTATTTAATTAATAAAAAAAAATAAAAATAAATTTCATAAATTTTTTTTATTATATTAATTAAAAATAAATTTATTTTTAATTTTTTTATCCATAATTAATGAATAATTTTTTTTTATTAATTAAATAATTTTATTATATCACTTATATTAATATAATAATAACATTCTAATTAAGATTTCTCTGTACTTAATATGATGACTATAAGAGATTTTTGCATAAAATAATTTTATATATCTCTGTATTTTTTAAAACAAAATATAGTTTTACTCGTCAAAGAGATGAGAAAACAGGGAGACCTGGATGAACATGTTGCCTGAGACATATTGAGAAGAGTCGTGAAATAGGTATCGGACCATCGAGGTTAACGCTGGATATGAGGTGCCATACTCACTTAAAGGGACAGTTTTGGAAGGAACATTATTTAGCCATTTTTTTTGAAAAAGTCTCTTCTTGATTTTTGATTGAATAATCCAGGTGCTATTGTGTTCACTCTGATTTTGCATGCCCCTAATTCCAATGCCATAACCTGATCAGTGACAAGTAGCAATGACGTTGTCTTATCATTGTTGCATGAACAAAGAAATAAAAGAAAGAAAAATAGTAACACATTACATTTTTAGTAGATAATAAATCATAGTTCATTAACTGTGATAGGAAGTTTAAGGGATTATAATATTTGATACTTTTTTTAAAATTATTTTAAATGAATTAAAATAAACAAAAACGTTTCAATTTATACGAGTGAAATGAATAATGAAATAATTATACTTGATCTTGTGTTGTTATATAAAATTTAATATTATTAATAAATTAATTTATTATTTATTATAGTTATCAGAATAGATCGATAATATATTTTTTTATTTAATTCGTAAATAAATAAATATAATATATAAACTTTACTTGATATAAATATATATAAAAAATTTAAATTTTAATTGTATTTTATATAATAAAAAATTAAAAGTAAAGAAAACAATCAAAGGTTTTATATTTAAAAAGTAAGATGTTTCCTTCTACAATTGTGTAATAAGTGAAAGTGAAATAATAACAGTGAAAGAAAAAAGTATTAGAAAAAACAAAAATAACTTGAACATTTAAAATGATATTTTATTTATTTGGATTTCTTTTATTATTATTATTATTATTATTTACATTGAAGTTGCATACAATCTTGAGGAATAAAAAATTTTCAATGGAAAACTTTAAGTATAATTTATTAGCACCACCACGGGTTGTACAACCTATCAAATCCTGAGAAGGGTGATGAGTCTCAGATCATCGAGCTCTTAATTAGAAGCATTATTACACATTTAATACATTTAACATGGTAAGAGAGAAATTTATATATTTATTTATAGGAGTACTATTACTAAAATGTAATTTTTAAAGCAATAATAGATCTAAATTCTAGTGATAATAAACCAATAAACATTTATTAGTTAATTCATTCATAGAATTAATATTTCTTAATAATTTTCATTATTGATTAATTAAACAATTACACACACATATACAAATCATATCATTTTATATCATAATGCACAATAAAATTAATAAATTTTAAAATATAAAATAAAAATAAAAATATTTTTATAATAATAATATTTATGTTTAAGGTTATACCAAGAATTTATATACATCTCTATCAAAAAATTATGTAAATATTATATGAATATTTAAGTTTAAATAATTTTAAAAATATTAAATAAAAACATCGCATTTATTTTTTGTAAATAATTTTTAAAAATTCTACTTGAAAAAAACTCAACCAAAAATTTACTGAATGGTTCTGAAATTATTTATTTTAGATTAAAAATATGAATTCAAGTAATCTTTCATAAAAATTCAGAAAAAAAAAAAAAAAAAAAACTTAACCGTAAATGGTTACCTCCGAGACCGGCATTATTAACCAAAGCATCGATTCTTCCACACACTTCCCAAGCCTTTTGTACGTATCTCTCAATAGCGCCTCCGTCTGCAGAGACGTGCAGCTGTGGCGCCACGGCTCTAACACTGCCATTCCCTGCAGCCGGCTCTGGACAGGTCATTATCGACCTAAGCCGGAGGATGCACGGGTCACCATAACCGCTTTAGTCTTTCAAGTGGTGCCATGGTGACCGGAGACAAGACCCCGCCATTTATCTAATGGAAGAAATTACGAGTAAAATGAAAAGATTAAATAGTTGACGCTGTTTAATTATATATGAATTATGATTGCAATGAGATTGGTGGGTGGTGTGACAGGCTTGTCCATTCCTGGAAATTTCACATGTAGAATTTCAGAAATTCAAGGGATTTTATCAGCATTTCTTCAACTCCATGCAAGCAAGCATCGAAGCTGCTAAGAAAACACTAAACAATTGCTGTAATACCAAACCCAGATTAAAATACAATAAAGATTTAATTTTAAATGATAAAAAATATATATTTTAACATGATATAAATTAATTTAAAAGAAAATAGTTGAGTTGCATGTTAAAAAAAGGAATTTGGGTTTTGATCGTATCTCCACTTATCTAAACTTATACCCAGGACCTAATTCTTAAAAGTTTTTTTTTTTTTTTAATCGATTGATTTTCCTTTCTTTCTTTCTTTCTTTCTTTCTTTAATCATCTTCTTACAATCTTCTTCTTCTTCTTCTTCTTCTCCTCTTCCTCCTTGCGCCATTTAAAAAAAAAATGTCAGAAAACTTCTACAGAGCTTCTTCTTGCCAAGTAATCAATTCTACTGTCAATTTAAAAATATTCTAATAAAATATCAGGTAAGGTAAGCTTCAATTGTAAAACAATCATTTAACAGGCGGAGGAGGATATATTCACACACACTCTTTTATAAATTTCTATCTCAAACATGCTCTGATTCATATTTTTACCTAATTTTTTTTTGTGTTTAAAAAAGAGAGATAGTGTTTATATTAATATATGAGATTTTTTTTTTATTCTTTTAAAAAATTTATTAGAGTTTTTTTTTTCTTAATCGCTGACATTAAGTATTATTTGTATCAAAAAAAATTTCTTTTATTTTTATTTTTTACACTAACTTAAATTCTTATTGAAACTAAAATATTTATAATTTTTCAAGCATATTTTTTATTTTTTCTTTTTGTGTAATTGAAATAATAATTTTTTTTAAAATTAAAACATGCAAAATTTTTTACTCATTTAAATAATTGAGGAAGACTTTAATATCCATTTGATTAGTATAGTAAAATTATCAAAACTATAATTTAATTTTACAATCACCCATTGATTTTTCTCATCCACTTTATTTATAACTTGCAATTGATCAAATTAAGATATCTAATTTTGTAGTGCTTCAAACAATTAGTAATTATTTATGATTTCACAACAATTGCTCACAAGAAATTGCATTAAAATTAAAATTACACAAAGTAATTTAAATTATTTAAATTCTAACAATATATTAAATTAAAAATACGAGCTAAAAAGGTAAATAAATATGTATGTATTCTTTTATAAATAATAAAAGTATCCGATGTCTGAAAGACGAAGGGACAAAAAAAGATGAGAAATGGGGGCTTTAAAATAGAGAAAAATGAAAAAAATTCTTTTCGTTGCACTTGTGTACAAATATCCAATAAAATTTGAGGCGATAATTGGTTTGGGTCATTCTGAGCCTAGCACGGGTATTACTCATTTTGTAGGCCTCAAGCCAATTACTATGAAGGTTTGGCACTGTCCGACAAGCAGTTTGTGCCATCCTGAGCCTAAAGTGTTGTGCCTGGCTGATTGATGAACTCGACCAAGCACAGCACATTATGGTTTAAGGTTTGGCCTACCAACTTATTATTATTATTATTATTATTCGCAAAATAAAATAAATAAATAAATAAGAGAGTTGCCCCTCTTTACATGGAGTCTGTTTTCGTTGTACAAAGAAAAAGGTTCATGTTAATTAAAAATTTTAAAAAATGAGAGAAAGATAAATGTCTTTCTTTTAGAGGGAGAGATACACTAATTACTAAATATTTTTTTTAAAAAAAAAGTTATTTTTTTGTGTGGGATTTATATAAAGAGAGAAATTTCTCTTATTATTAAAATATATTTTAAACCAAAATTTACAAATCCTAATCTCTATGAGTTACATATTTGTTGTGAAGAGATTTGCTTTTTTTTTCAATAAAATAAAATAAAATAAATTTTATTTATAGTTATAATATTAAAATCAAACTAATTTTATTATAATAAGAAAATTATTATTTAATATAAGTATAATTACAAAATTATTGTTTTGAGTTAATTATTTTTAGTGAAAGAGATATAGATGTAAAATATACTCTATATTAATAATTAATTAATGGAGTATGTTAAATTCAATATCTAGATATTGATAAAAAGAAAGAGAAAAGGATATTCAAAACGTCATTGCAGAATTGAGTGATCAGATTTGATAATTTTACTATAATAATCGAATAGATATTAATATTTTTTTCAATAATCTAAATATGCAACAAGTCATACATTCTTTAATTGAAAAACAAATGATTGTTGAAATCAGACCAAAAAAAAAAACCATGATTTAAGCCTTAAAATGATAGTATAAAAATACAAAAATTTTATACTAAAAGTTTTAAACATGTTTAAGAAATTAATAATATTTTAGTTTCAATAAAATGGTGTCTTAAATAACTTTAGAAAAAATGTTTTGTTTTATCTTTTTTTTTTTTTAATTTAATATCATATATATATTTACAATACATAAATAATTATACTATATTATAATATAAAATTTATTCTTATTTATATCTAATATAAGTCAAGACAAAAATTTTATATGATTATATATAAGTTATTTATATATAGAGTATTATTATAGAGATGTCGTGTTGTATTTATAAATACATTAATTATATAAAAATACTAAATAATATATGAATTTTTAAAAATATTTTAGAAATAATAAAAGATTATTTTATTGGTTTTTAAGCTTGGTTTTGTATTGTTGATTGTTGTTGAGAGTGACTTATGAAAAATAGATTATGATTGCTTTGAGATTGTGGATTCTTTTTATATATTTGAAAATTTTGTTTGGATTATAAAAAAAAATATTTCTGTTTTATCTAACTATTTTAGTTTTTTATTTATCGTTGAATAAATTTTAAAAAATATTTCTTTCGTTTTAGTTGGGCTAGTCCTTGGGGCTTCCGACTGATGCCCAACATGGCCCACATCCCGGCCCATACAAGCTGGGGCACTTGGACAGTCCTAGCCTCATGGGCAACTTTTTGGTCAATCGTGCCGGGCCACCTCCATATAGAAGAATCTCAGGCACCACATTGTAGGAGATTAAAAAGTGCACACAAGGAGACTTAAAATCTTCATTCCGGGGGAAAAAAAAAAAAAAAACTGTATTGGAAGTGATAGAAACTTCAGATTATTATTATTAACTTAAGAAACTAAATTTCGCATCTAAATACGAATAGAAGATGATAAAATGGCATCTCTATTAGATATAAAACAAATTACAGTAAAGAATCCAAATACCACACCAGAGAACACATAAATTTGCTGACTTTTTTTCATTACTAACTCCGGAGGGAATAGAAAGTATATATACCCGGTTGCCTAGCCCCTGTATCTAAGATGGTTACGAAATCCAAATACTGCAACACAGAATACTTAAATCTACTAATATATCTGTAAGAACTGTTAAAGGGAAGAGAAAATAGGTACACCTGGTAGTGTAGCCCCTGCATCTACGATGAATCTGTTGCCTGATACATACTTTGAAGAGTCGTGAATTAGGTACCGAACAAGCGATGTCAATGCCGGATCTGAGGTTCCAAACTCTCTTAAAGGTGAAGTTTTCAAGGCAACATTATTTAGCCACTCCTTTTGCAAAAGACCCTCGGTGATTTCTGATTTGAAAAGTCCAGGTGCTATTGAGTTCACTCTGATTTTGTGTGGCCCTAGTTCCAATGCCATGACCTGATAACAATGTCATTATCAACATGCATTCTGAAATACATTGTTCTTCAAATCTTTAACACCAAAAAGCAATAAGAATATGTATGGTATCTGAGAAATTTATTAAACAGAAAGACTATGTATGTGACAGCATGAGGCATGAATCTGGTATGAAACAATGCAATACATAGTATATTAGAGTATATCTTACTGGAGAAACTAGCACGTCTTCTGTTTCTATCCCAAAACTAACAGAATAGATCAAGCCAACAGTAAAGTTGTGTGCTGACTTACAGAATTAAAGATAAAAAAACACAGCCCAAAACATACAGCCTTACTGAGAGAATCAACAGTCATGCTGGAAGATGTTTAAACTTACAAGCCTAGATATGCATTATCAAGCTCTATAAAGATTTTCACTAAAGAGAAGTGAGGAGGAAGTGGATAAAAACAACGATTATTCAAAAGATGGTACAGGATGCAGTCATATTGTATGCATTGCTAAACATGTGTCACAATCACCATCTTAATTACTTTTGATCCTGTGTTTTGCCAAAAAGTGTAATCAATTCTCTTTATTTCTATCATCAAATTTTTGTCCTACAGATGTCAGTTTTTCCAATTCTTAGTACTCTGCTAACTTAGAACCATGTCAACCGATCATTACTTTGAAACAATTAGAAAGCATTTCAAGGAAATCACCACAAATCTAAAACAACCAAGAGAATTCCGTATGATATTACCTTTGTCATGGTATTTATGGCAGCCTTTGAAGCAGCATAGGCAACACCTCCGGGTAATTCTCCACGACCAACACCAGCAATGGAAGAAATATTGATTATAGATCCTCCTTGTTTTGAATCACGCATATGTATGCAGACATATTTCGACACTAACCAAGATCCTGTTAAATTCGTTTTAACAGTATAATTCCACTCCTCCTCTGACAAATCCAATGGAGTCCTCACAGTGCCTGCAGAACAAAACAAAGACTTAATACTAATGAAAAATAAAAAAGATATAAGGCACATGAACATTGAAGTAAATGTGTGTTTCAATATATACATCAAATTAAATCACAAACAAAACTAATTAATAATGTTTTTTAAATTTGTTTTTCAAAATGAAAACGGTATTTCGGGGGTTTAGTGTATACGTATTTAAATTCGTAAGCTCGATAAATAAGGTGTTCATAGAACAGTGATCTTAAAATAGAAAACAAAAGGATGCTGAAAATTCTATCATTTTTAAGGCAAGATCCATTTCTCTGCTTACAAAAATTTTTTTTTTCAGCTTTTCCGTTTTCCAAAAACAGAAAGTAATCTTTGAAAAGCTATTCCTAACAGGCTCAAGCACTATCTCGAAATTAGAGTGCTGTACGAAGATAATTTGCAGTTATTTCTCTGCTGATCAAACAAGAAAACGAAAAAAATCTTAAAAGAAATTAAATCAAAATTCATATAGAAAGTTTCACCTCTAACACCGGCATTATTAACCAAAGCATCGATTCTCCCAAACGCCTCCCAAGCCTTCCGTACGGATATCTCAATAGCGGCTCCGTCAGCAGAGACGTCCAGCTCCACCGCCAAGGCTCTAACACCCCCCGACTTGTTAATCTCATCGCAGAGAGACTTAAGCCGGTCGATGCGCCGAGCCGCGGCGATGATCCGGCATCCAGCTTTGGCCAAGTCGAGACAGAATTCTCGGCCTAAACCGGACGATGCGCCGGTTACCATGACCACTTTGTCGTTCAAGTTATGCCATGGCTCCAAGTGGTCCGACGCTTGACTCGCCATAAGTCTAGTCTAGCCTGGTTACAACTTACCAGAGAAACTACATGCGAAATGAGGAGCCGGACATAATGTCATTATTTATAGACTACTTTCTTCGGTGGTGTGTCACATGGTCAGAGCTTCATCAATTTAGAAAATTTTATATACAAAATATTAACGCCACCCACCCTAACCTGTTATCCCAAAATTACCCTTTTAAGGGGTTGTTAAGGGATAGTCAAATCTCTTCCGGTTTAAGTGAATATAACTTGTTTTAATTGTGAGATGAAATATTTTAGATAATTAATTGATATAAAAAAAAATAATAATAATACATGGCACGAGGGATAAATAAAATTATATTTAATAATCTTCGAATCAGTTAAAATAGGAATTTAATTTTTAATATTATAAATCAATTTTTTTAGTACAAAATTATAATAAGTTAAAATGATAATAAATATTTTTTTATTAGATAAAATAAGTTATTCATGAATCACGTGTTTCAAAAATTACAGATTTTTATCATTTCAAGAATTATTTCCTAAAAGTTATGTACCATAGTCGTCATGTACTTGGGTCGTAACTCCATAATTCCTTGATATTACAATTTGAATTTAATGAAGTATATTCATCGCATCTAATTTTAAGTATACATTTCATCACAACAACGATGATACTATACCTAATATGTTACAACAAAATGATTTGTTTTGATATCATAGTTTTTAGTTCAATTTTGTTAATCTCTTGTTTGATAAACCATTTTGTGGAGGAATTGTTATTTAATAAAATTAAAAAGAAGTCATCAATAACATACTTTTTAACATTTTGTTGAGAAAAGTAAGGTTGTGCAAGAATTCTAAGTAAAATCAGAATCTCTACAAATTAAATTGAAAAAATTAGTTATGAATTAGAATTAATTTTTTTGAGATACGTTTAGCTCCAAAAATTGTAGAACTTGAACCAAATCAAAAAACTGATTCAATTTTAAAAATTAAAAATTATTTATTTAATTTATTTTTAAAAATAAAATAAATATAAATTTATATTTAATAAATTATTTAACTAATAAAATAATAATATTAAAATTTTTTTATTAAAATTTTTAAAAAATTAATTTTATTAATTTTAAATAAATACTTTAAACTAAAAAATAGTATATAATATTAAAATTTATTGTTAAATTTATATAAACGTAACTTTTATATAAAATTAATTTATATTTAAATTAGTAAATAATTTATTTCTTTATACTGTAAACATTCTTTACCTATTGAACTACGTAAAAAAATTAATTAATATATATATAATATTTTATTTAACTTAATTTATTATGTTATTTATATAATAATTTTTTAAAAAATCTTTGTGTATATATATTTATTGAAATTTATTGAATAAATTAACAATTATGATAAATAAATACATGTATAATATAAACAAAAATTTATACTAACTCGAATAATAATATAATTTTTTAAAATAATTTATCGTATACTAATTTTTTTCATAAATTATTTTTATTTTATTTCATTCATTTGATTTTTTATTTATGTATTTTATTATTTTTATAATTTAATATCATTAATTTAATTTTTTTAAAGTTAAAAATTATAAAATTTAAATAATTAATAAATAAAATATTTTATTTTAGAATTAAAATTAAATTAAAATTAAACGAAATAAAAAAATATAATATTTTGTTAATCATGAAAGATCTTTAATTCCATACAGAATGGAAATCAAATCTAATTTTACACACCCTAAAGGAAATTTTCAAAATTGAATCAACAGTCTTCTTATAATTTGGTCAAATTCAAAAGATAACAAACTGTATTTTGACCTTATTTTATTCTATTTTTCTTTCAAAGAAACGGATGAAGGAAGAAGCTGGGCAATTTGACCGTAGCGACCCATTTGACATGCACATTTTAGTTGTGAGCCCCCGACCCCACTCCCTTTTTTTGTTTTTCGAACATGCTTCCATAATTGTATATTTTTCATAATTTTGATTAAATTAAACTTATTATAATGCAAACAGGTTACGTCATAACATCAATAATTAGACAAACGGACACCACCTTATTTGAAATTAATCTTGTTACATGATAATTTGGATACGTGCAATAGAATATTCATATAAGTGAATTAATATTATTAGCTTATGAAACTGTAACATAATTTACTGTAAATAAAAATCCATTCTTCTATTAGTTAGGGGGAAGTGGGCACGGAAAATCCAATTCCTGGTGGAACCAACACGTTGACTCACCTAATCCCACCGAATTTCCGGTTGGTTTCACGGTCATTTTCTTTTGCAACTAATTTCACGTGAGTTGTTTTGTTTTAATTTTGGTTTTTTTTTTTTTTTTTTTTTTTATTAAAAATTATTTTTATTGTTATTATTGGTTTGTTTCTAGAAAAGATTTGACTTTGATGACAGATGGGTTGTTAAACATTTGGGTTGGTTTCATTAAACGGAAAACGTCAAGGTCGTAAAAAGTAACACGACAACGTCACTCGTGGCATCATTATTATTAATTTTAATATTTTTTTATTTATTTTTAATACGTTTAAATACTTTTATTTTTAAAATAAAAATTTTTCATAATCAGAATAATCAGTCTTAATTAGAGTGACCACAAAAAAAAAAAAAGTATGATATGTTACAAAAAAAGGTATAAAAGAAAATTAAAGTTCAATCTTTAAAATTTTTTGAATTATTTGATTTTAGTTACGAGTCATCAATTATGCTTCTATAAAAAGGTGATGTTAGGCTTCGCTATCGTCCACATGGTCAACCTGTTGTGAACAGACGTCTTAACAAATTTTGGTTTGACATGTTCTTTCATTTAGTGGGACTTGACATGTTCTTTTATTTAGTGGGGCAACTATCTCAATGTCATTAAAAATTATTTACTTGGATAATTATTAGGATGTCTTAGAGAATTATTAGGATGCGGTAAGTATGAGAATTTCTATGTTATATTCAAGGGTACTTGACACATAAAATTGTTGTTACTTGTAATTTGAAAGAATCATGGATAAGATTAGCTACATGATGACACCCTTTTTTTTTTTTTGGGTTGAGGATAGTAATAAGGACAGTTATTTCATATATTTTGATATTAAAAATCAAATTTTTGCGAGTGACAATGATACTTTTAAACTAAAAAATTTTTTTTTATAATTTTGTAATTATAAAAATAATAAATGTAAAAGTGATGATTTCAATTGCAATCCGTTACATGTATGATACTAAATCTAATTAGAATAATCACATTTATAATTGTATTGGCTCTTGTCTTTATTCTCAAATGTATACTTTTAGTTACATTTTATGTAATAGTGACTGTTATAGTAATAGTTACGATTGTAATTTTATTTGTGGTGGACATGTAAATATAGTGAAATAAAAAATTTTAATATAAAAATTAACACAAATGGTAGTGATTTAATTATAAGAGAAAGTTTTAATAATCTTAATGTAACTCAAAAACACAAGCATTTGTGGGTTTAATATGAAAATTGTTATGAATTAAATTGCAGAAATTATTGAATTATCAAAGTAGAAAAAGAAGACCCGCAATTTTGTGATAAAGTGGAATTGAATTTGTTGATTCAGATTACTAAATAGGGGATATATATATATATATTAGAAAGGATGGAAAATTTTTTAATTTTATATAATTTTTTATATTATTTTTTAATTATTAAATCAATATAATTTTAATAGTTAAAATTAAATCTAACTTGTATAATTTATTTATTATAATTAATATATGTGTTAAATTTAATTTTAATTATTAAAAATATATTGATCTAATAATTAAAAAATTAATATAAAAAATTATATAAAATTAAAATTTTTTCTATTTTTTCTTACATATATACACATATATGGATATACGTACGTGTGAGTACATATATATATATATATATTTTACTTCAAAAGAATTTAATAGTGAGAACTGTTATGAATAGAGTTGGATTCGGGAGACATTCTCTTAATTTCAGTAGAATTTTGTTTCAAGAAATTGTCATTGATAGTATATGGTCTGTTGGGTGATATTTCCATGAATTTAATGAGATTTGGCGTTCAGAAATTATCATGGATTGCACTAGATCCGCCTGGTGTCATTCTCTTGATTATAAAAGAAATTAATTGTGGGAAACTATCATGGATAAGATTAGATTACGCCTGCTCGGTGTCAAAGTTTCTTGATCTCAAAAGAATTTCGGTGGTGAGAATTGAACCGCTTGAATGCGTTCTCTTGATTTCAGTTGGATTTGTGTTTTCCGCATTTGTAAAAGCTGAAAGTTTCTTGACTCCAAATTCATTAGATTGAGTGAAACGGTGACAGAAGAAGATGAGTGACAACAGTTGTGTCACACCTTTAAATATTGCTTAATTTACAAGAGAAGAGATATGGAAAAGCTTAAGAAGGAGAATATTGTTCATTGACATCTGGCAGTGGAAACGTTAGTGTCAACATACAATAAACTCTTTAATCTCTTTGTAGAACCGAATGTGAGTGTGGAAAAACAACTCCTGTTCAACAAACTCTTTTCAGTTATATTGTTCTCATATCATAACGAAGAGATTTCAGGCTGTCCACAACATAACAAACTTTGGTTTGACAAGCGAATGACCCTCTCAATATCGTTAAAAATAATTTATTCAAAAATTCCTATGATAAACCAAACATAGATTTATTAAGCAAATTTATTGCCTTTTAACTATTTTACGACTTTTATTAATATTTTATCAAAAATTAAATAATTTTAATATAAAAATTAAATTAATTTTAATCGATAATTTTAATATTTTTCGTTAAAATTTAAATATTTTTAATTATTTTTTTATAAAAAATAATTAATTAATTTTTATAAAATTTAAAATATATTAAAAAAAATAGAATTGTCATGTATGTTAATTATGACAAAACAAATCTCAGCTTACTAAAAAAAAAAAAAAAACATATCACTGCTTTTAATATCAATTAAATACAGAGGTGCTTACCGAGTTACGGTGCACCTTCTCGCAACTTGGTAACTTTGGTCATCGCATTGGCATTCGCGTTCTGATCTCTTTGTTTTCTTCGAGTCTCGTCATATCTTGTTCTCCTTCCTTCGTCACAATCTTTATCAGATTTGTCGATTCGTCATTTTTTTTTCTGGAGCATCAAATGCTAAAGATTAAAGCACTGGATAAATGTTCACGGTCTGCAATTTCTCCTTTAATGTTGAATTTGAAAGAATCTCTTGGTGTTGCCAAGTCCTCGACCTTCGGTGTCAATCCGTTAAAAGGTGGCAAGTAAGCATTTACTTTCAGGTTTGCTGCAGTTGCCATTTGAAATTCCCAAAATATTTTTGAGTTCTAGTTCTCCTTACGTAGTTTTATCTTCTTTTCACTATGATTTCAGTTGCTGGATGCTTGCGGTTGTTGAATTGGATAATTTGATTCTTTTTATGGATAAATAAAGAATCAAATTTCGCTATCGTACTACTAATTTCAGTGAATGATTGGAACATATTTAGATAGGATTTGTGTTGTTTATCTTTTTAGTAACGTTATTTGAATGCAATAGTTGCAATTTGGGGTGGACCAGTGAACCCGACTCAGAATCGACATTCTCGACATGCGATTAACTCTTTGAAATAATTATATTTGTTAACTTATTTATAATTTAATATGCTTATTTTATATATACTTTTTTACAATTTTAAAGAAAAATATAGTTATATTTATCATGTTTTAAAAGATAACTAGAATAAAAATGAGAAAAATTTGAGTAGATAATCCGTAAATATTATAAAAATATTTTGTTTCATAATTGCATCAAATTAAAGTTTCCAATTCTTTTCATTATTATTAAACAGGTCGAGTTCAGGTACATGTCTATTGGATTCAATATGAATATGACATATGAGAACCTGAATTTTCAGCCCTAGTTGCAATCATTTATTTATCCATTCATATTCCCTTGAATGTTCATGTTATAAGCGTAATGTCAAAAGTCTTGCTGTGTGGTTAAGTGACTAGCAAATCCCATTTGGACATTGTTTTCCAATATGTTCTTGTCTCTGTGTGGATTTTTTGTTTTAGTCAAGATGATATGTGTTGCTTAGGTTGCATCTGGGAATAATTGTGTAAAAGCAGAAAAATGCTTTAGTATTAATGCATTTCTTAATATATTTAAAGCGCTTTTTAAGAAGTCATCTCTGTTATTTCTTTAGCTAATTACTCCCAACTGCTTTTCTTTCCTAAAAAAGTTATGTATTGCAACCAACATAAGCATAAACTTGCTTTTAGTTATTTGAAAGAAAGTTTTGGAGTCTCAAAACAAAAACATACCCTTAATTATGTAATAATCTGCACACAACTTCTCCAAGCCCTGAGTATAATGGAAATGCATGATTACATTTTGTTTATTGTAACTGGTATAACTATGTCGCCAGTGTTTGTTTCTATTGTTTGACATTTGGTATGGATTTAAACAAAGTATTGGTCAGGGGTATGATTGTTTACTTGGATATTTATTGAAGACTCTTTTTTTTACCTCCAGTTGTTGAATGGGTTAATCTATAACTTCTTATTTTTTTTTCCCTTTTGCTTATATGCCTGTGTTGATTATAAAAGAGAAATTTTGCTTTGGAGAAAACTAGTGTGGAACATATCTTGGGGAAATTTTTCACGAAATAAATCTGAGACTTAAGTTTTAATGATAGGATGCTTGGTAATGGTCGTGATGCTTGGTATTTGTCAAATGCTCGTTATAGCACTGATTGCAATCATAAATCAACAAGAGATTCAACAAGTAAGGTAAATAAATTTTATGGACTTTGCTCATTATGAATATGAGATTGTCAATTACTTTTCTCGTTTGAGGATCCCTGTTTCTCTTATTTTTCTTTTTCCCCTATAAATAAGATTCTATAGTGAGTTTAATTTGAGGAAAGTATGTTATATACTGGAGCTAAACTTTGACATGGTAAACAGTCTTGGCTACCTGATTTCCTCATTTTTTTTCTACTTTCATTGATCTTTATTTCATTTATAAGCTTTATTGTGGTTGTTTTCTTTATTGATAATATATTTTATTCTATGAAAGTTGTCTCTTTTATCATCATGCAGCTTTTAAGAAGTATTCCAGGATTTGTGAAGATTGTGGAAGTCGGTCCAAGGGATGGACTGCAAAATGAGCAGAATATTGTACCAACTGCTGTGAAGGTCGAGCTGATAAAATTGCTTGTTTCTTCAGGGTTGTCTGTTGTTGAGGCTACAAGTTTTGTCTCACCAAAGTGGGTACCACAGGTAGCTGATGCATGGTTTATTACTGAGACAATCAATCTTTTTGGATAGTCTTTTCTCTTAGGTTTCTGGTCCATATTTTTGCAAATTGGTTTTTCTTGTTATTTCATCATAGTGTAGTAAAGGATTCTTTAATTTTATCTTAATGTAGATTTTTAATTTGGATTGTGTCTCCAGATATTACTGGAAACTTCTCATATTAATGCTCTTTTATACATGCCTGGCTACTAGATTTTATTAAACTGTTGTTTGGTCATTTGGTTCGTCTATTCAGGTTTAGAACCGTAAAAAATAGATTATTGTTTATTTTTCTGAATGTCTTGGATAAGTTTGCAAATTTTGTTTCACAAACTACTGTCTGATTATTAATGAGAAAACTTCTTACTGGTTCTCTGTCAGCAATTTTGCTCTGAAATTGGAATGCAACTTTACCTTTTATGGAGCATTAAACTTTGATGTTCATCATTTAGAATATATGAACAATTGGCATCAATAAATTGGTTTTGAATTCTCCTCGGTATAGTGATTGCTACCGAGCACATTCACCTTTTCTTCTTATTCATAAATCATTGTGTTATTTATTTGTAAGTTCATGGTGATTTTATTACTTTTGTAATTTTTTTCCAGTTCTTTCATCATAACTGTTTAATAATACCTTCATTTAATATGCTTTTGAGTATATTGGTTTGCATTTTGAAGTTAGCTGTCTATGGACTGTTTCGAAGGATGCTATGCGCCAAAATAGCTAACTGGTACACTGAGCTAATTTCTATGATTGAATTACAGCTAGCAGATGCAAAAGATGTGTTGGAAGCTATCCAAAATGTTGAAGGTGCTAGATTTCCAGTGCTAACTCCTAATCTTAGGGTAAGTCGTTTATAGTTAGGAAACTTTTACATGATTTGACATAGAATTAGTCTTGAGAGAATCATTGATATTTTATACTTGTTTTATAGGGTTTTGAAGCTGCTGTTGCAGCTGGAGCCAAGGAAGTGGCCATCTTTGCCTCAGCTTCTGAGTCTTTTTCAAAGTCAAACATCAATTGTAGCATTGAAGATAGTCTAATTCGTTACCGTGATGTTGCTCTAGCTGCTAGAGAGCTCTCAATTCCTGTTCGTGGGTATGCCTCTAATTTACATTAAATTGCAATTTGGGAACTTGTCAATTGATTGTATTACCCGCGTTTTGCCTCTAGGTTCTAATTCCCTTTGTATTTGATTGTGGTAATAATCTAGTGTTACAAATCTAATAATCTAAATTTCTTCAAGTTATTTGGTGTTTTATTCCTCTGAGTGTTAAACGGCTTTAAATTGTACTTTTGAAGGTTTGATACCTCATCTTACAAGATGTAACTATGCAAATGATGAGGACTATATATATGAACATGATCTTACAGGATATTCTTTATCCACAATTTCTAAAGATAGGAGCCAGTTGTTCTCCCTATTAGAGGTTGGACTTAGAATGGTCGGCCTAGTGCACGTCAAGCCTCCAGTAGAAATTAGAAAACTTTCTTCTCTTGTTTGAGAAGTTATGGCTTTTGTTATCCTGTTTTTTGGTAAATTTTGAACCCAGAATGTAACCCAACCATTCTTCCTCTTAGCAGTTGCTAATCTGGATAAAGTTATTTATTGCACTTATAGGAGTTAGGAGTCACTTTTTCAAAGCTGTTCATGCTCTTAGAAATGTACAAAATTCTTACATTCTAACTGTTGAGGACCTAATTAGAAATCCAACAACAAGCCCTAGCAGCTTCTAGCTTACTTCTCAATCTTTGGATTTGTCTTGATAAATCAAGCTTACACACAAGTATATGAGGTAATTTGGCGGTTAGGGATTTCAATTTCAGATTTTATTTTTGGTCAAAATTGAAAAATTTTGGGATTTAAAAGAAAATTAAAAATTCAAGAACGATACAATAGAATTTGATTCAATCAAACTCATAGAATTGAGTTGAATGAATCTCTAGATTAAAATCACAGAATTGATCTCAACCTAGCCCAAGCAAATCAAATAAAGAGTACTTTAAAAAGCCAAAAGAAATTTCAAGAATACTCCAGTCCTGCCTTCCATAAGTTTTTTCTAAATATCTCTATGATAACCTCTTTGATTTACATCTGCCTCTCCTATCTTTTTCCAGCCGTTAAATCCTAAGCACTCTAGTTTAATGCATATGACAAAAATATCCTTAATGAAATAAATAAAATTACATATAATAAAAATCACAAAGTGCTGCCTTGTTGTCCGCTGGAATGGTCTTCTTATGGGTTAAAGCCCAGCCCAGGACTCTCTTTTGGTCTTCTCAGCCCTTCCTTGTTACCCCGGCAATCTCTTGGATCTTCTCCTAATGCTCTCATCACTAACCCAACTACTCTACCTCATATTCTTACTATGAAATGCTTTCCTAATATAAATGGGTGTGTTTGAGAGTAACTTTGGCTGCAGTTGAATGAAAATATTTCGTCCCAATAACTATGTAACATAGTATCAAGTAAGAGTTAATGATGTATTGATGTCTTTATATAGACATTGTACATGAGTCGATCACACATAATTTGATTAATTATTGGGATTGGTTTGCATGAACTTAACATCTTTCACTTATTCAGTGTATATCCCTTGTCTTTTTTTCAACTTCTAATCCATGATTATGTTGTGTTGTTTAAATACATCCTTGGATGATTGCTTGAATTTCTCTTGCCTTTTTTTTTGTTTATCCATGAACTTGTTGAAGTCTTCATTCTGATTTCGTAAGTAAACCTCTTCGGGATTAGTATTCTCAGTTTCAAATATCTTATAATCAAGACAACCTTGTGGCCCCACTTTTAAATTTGATATATATTTTCTTACTATATCAAGCAGAACAGACCTTTTGGTTAACTAGAATAGCAGCATTATTCTCCTGATATGATAAAATGCATACTTTTTTCCTTCCCATTTGTAGATACATATCATGTGTAGTGGGTTGTCCAGTGGAGGGATTGGTATCTCCATCAAAAGTAGCATATGTATCTAAACAGCTTTACGAGATGGGTTGCTCAGAAATTTCCCTTGGCGATACAATTGGTGTTGGTACTCCTGGTAAATTTAAAGCTGCCTTCTCCGTTGTTGTATCAAGTGATTAAATTTTGAAGTTACAAGTGCTCCTATCATTGTATATGCACAATGAAATTGTTTCGATATCATGATTTCTCATTAGAGAGGTTTTGAATCTTTAGATGATGATTTATATTGCTGACATGTATATTTAATTTATGTTTCATGTATGATTTGCTAAACCAATACGAGGCTTTGGTTCTAGAGTTTCTATTTTCTTTTGCTTTTCTAAGAGGATTCAAATACATGTGATCAGTGGAATCTTGCTAGTTCAGTTCTATCTTGCCATCCTGTCCATACTAGAAGGAAACACAATACCCTTTTGCTGCATCTTCTGCTTGAATGAATTTATTGGAGTAAACCTTTATAAACTTTTCTTTTGTTTTTGTTTTTCTCTTTTTTGGAAAAATGGGTTAAAGTTCAGCAATTTTCTTTTTTATGATTCGTAAGGATGTATATAAGACATTAGTTTTGAAGATGGACAAGCAGTAGATGACGAAGAGAAATTAAGGACTTGATTGTGGAATTTTCAAAGTAGCTGCTAGCAATGAGTGATTGTTAAGTACCCAGAGATATGGTGAGTAAGCTTGTGCAGCAGAGATGAAGTGTAGAAAATAATGTACAAGGTGACTTGGGCTTATTAAGCTTGATTTAATATGGTCTCTTATAGAATTCAGAAGTACTTAGATGCTATTTTCCTGACCAGTGTGCTGTATCAGATGGCATGAAGAGAGACGAAATAGATTGACATACTCTTAGACATCGAGCAAGGTGGGAATGTTTTTGTGTTAATTGGCAATAAATATGTCAGCATGAAGATGCACATGGTCAATCCATTATATCAAATCCTCAGTTTGTGCTTGCTGTTAAGAAAGAAGTGTCATATTATGTTAATGGCACATAAACAGTAATTCTTGACAACTGATAGTTTGCAAGTGCAAATGGAAAATGATGTTTGATTATGTTATGGTGCAAAACTGAGTTTGGTGACAATTCACACTCTTGCTCTTTCCCATTCTTGTTAATGATGTATCTGGGAAATTGCTCATAGGTTCAATGGAAATAAGGCTCGCAAAAAATGTTTTTTAACTGTTGTTTTGTAAGTGGTTGCAAAGTCACATGGTTGGGTGCTACAAAAGAATTGAGCAGGAAGCTCTTGTGAGATGCTTAACAGCAAAACCAGCATTGCCTCCCTTGTCCCATTTCCAATGTTAAGTTGACCTTCTCTCTTCTATGATTGTGATACCTTGACATCCCAATTAAGAATTCTTCAAGCACTGAAGGTTTATTGAAACTTTATCAGCCTGCTTCTGGAAATTAATGTATTCTAAACTGAGCAATAAGAAAAAAATATTTGTATTGACATCCCAATTAAGAATCGTTAAAGCACTTAAAGGTTTATTTCCATTTTTTGTAGCCTAAATTTGCATCATTCTTTGAACATAAACATACATTCGTACGTGCACACATACATACATATGTGTGTGTGTGTGTGTGTGTTATTTCTTAAGTGTGCTAATGTATTGATATCTCTGGTTTGGCACCTTTTAAGAGTTTAATTCATCTTTCCGTTGCCCCAGGTACTGTCCTACCAATGCTTGAAGCTGTTCTTGATGTTGTCCCTGTTGATAAACTTGCTGTACATTTTCATGACACTTATGGGCAAGCTCTATCAAATATTTTTGCATCACTTCAAGTAAGACACTCTATCATTTTGATTTACGCATTAAATAAATGAATTTTGCCTTAGGGTGGCCACTATCTATAAGGATCATTGTTGTACTTCCTTTCCTTAAAGCTTAAACCTTTTGGATTGATGGTCATTCAACATAGTTTCACAGCCTGTTTGACAAAAATGTCTTTTGACAAATTAAGGCTGAGATACTAGCAGTTGGAAAGGTGATATCATGCACAAATGCTCATGATGAGGTGGGTCAAACATCAAGATGTGTAATATGATGGGAAAGTTCTTACCACCACTTTCAGGAATCAAGCTACATGTTTAACGATTAAATTATCTCATTTCTAAACCTAACGCACCTGAAGATTCAAACTAGAAACAGCTGTAAATTGAATAGGAAAATGGTGCGGTGTTGTTTGCTGGCAGTTTAAGTACATTGGCCTATCCTCACTTGGAAATCCTAGATCTTTGTTTTGGGATTCTGTTGTGGAGAAGGTTGAAGTAAAGTATGGGATGGTAAGAGCATTCAATTAGTGAAGTAGGAGGTGGTCACTAGATCTTGGGATAATTAATGTAGACAAAAGAAATTGTAACTTGGTAATCAAGGTCAGAGGTTTTCTTAGAAAGACGCTCATTATGGCATGCTATCACGGCTCTTGAAAATTCATTAGTTACCAACTTAGAGTCCCAACCATCATTTGAAGGCTACGTGTGCAATTCTAGAAAACTATCCTCGAAGCAACTGTTATTTTCTTCAAATTTGTACGAATTTACAAATTTATGACTACCACAATACAGAAACAGAGTACATACAAGAAATGTGTGTGTGTGTGTGTGTGTATTCAAATAATTTAGAAACATTTACAATTCCAATAAAAATTTATCTGTTTTCTTCACAGATGGGCATCAGCATAGTTGACTCGTCTGTCTCTGGTCTTGGAGGTTGTCCATATGCTAAGGGTGCTTCTGGGAATGTTGCTACTGAAGATGTTGTTTACATGCTTAATGGTCTTGGAATTAAGACTAATGTAGATATTGGAAAGCTCATGTTAGCTGGCGATTTTATCTGCAAGCATTTGGGATGCTCATATGGTTCAAAAACAGCAACTGCCTTAAGTAAGAAGACCATAGCTCACACCTCCAAGCTATAAGGTACTAGAACTAAATCATCTTCTATTCTTCCACATTGTAAACTAGGTTGCTTCCCTCTTTCTCTCATGCTTGTGCTTAAGTTTTTACCATTTGCTTCTCTCTGCTGACGTGCCCATGTACAGCTTCCCAAAATAAAACGGTTTTGCTTTGTAGTCTCCTTAAAAATGTACATCATTTTATTAATCTCTTAAAGACTGGGATTGTCTTTGCGTGAACTCTTCTGTTTGATTGCTTATCTGAACGGCAAAGTCAAAGAAAATAGGGTCTTCTGACGTGATATTGTCTTGTTTCCTTGACCTGTAGGCCTCATCTTAAACATATGCCTGAAATCCTTGTATCTTCATCTCGATGATGGAAGCAACTCAAGCCATTGATCTAATTGGTGATTTGACTTTGGGCAGGCGGAAATAACGAAAAAAACAAAATGTATGGGCAATTCCTAGTTGAGCAATGAATTTTCATAAAGAGCTGTGCTTGACAACATTTAAAAAGTGACAACATTTATGCACTTCATTTGTTGAAAGAAATTTTGGCAATTCAATATTTTACTTCGTTGTTGATAGAATTGCTGCTTGGCACATCACGGAATTCTGGTAATGTACTGTAGGTATTTTTGTATTTTCGTATTTGCTGTGCTGCTTGGCATATCTCTAAAGTACTCTTTCTGTCAAGTTTTTACTACAGAGGGGCTGCAAGAGTCAATTATTATGAAGTACATAAAACAAAATAAAATAAAATCAAATATTATACAAAGACGAGGGTTAATAATAATATTGAGGAGAGGAAATTGTAGAAAGCTTTTTGGTTGTTAGAAGAAGGTAGTTGGTGTCTGGCGTTTTTATTTAAAACACCTTTGAATGCAGTGCAGAAGCTGCCCGCCTGTACTTGGGCTTTTTCATTAGGGTTTTCAGGAGGAAAGCATACAATCTGGCAATAAACGAGCCATATTATTCTACAACTCTTTAGATTTTCTACATTTTGCATGTTAGATGATTGTATTTTTTTTTAAAAACATTTTCAACATAATAATTATATAAAATCAATAATCAGTGACGTGTTAAGTGTCATGTTCATTTAATTTTATTTGTTGTATTATTCTTATTTTATTGTATCCCTTATGAGTAATATTATACATCTTAAATATTATCTATAATTTTTGCAATTTTTAGATATATCATAGTATAAACATAGGCGATGGAAAATGTAATATTTCTATAAGAATGGAAAGTTATGGGAAAACTTTCCATGACCTGTTAAATTAATATTTTTTAATTTCAAAATAATTTTTGATCAATATTGACTCAATTCGATCAAATTTGAATTTAAATAAATAAGGAACTATTTTATCTAATTATGAAAAAATGTAATGGGATATATATATATATATATGTATATATAAAGTTTTTGGGAAAAATAAGATTGGGCTGAAATTGATTAGTTGCTAGAATTTTTCTAAAGATTCCGTATAATTACTTGAAATTGGTAGCATTACTCATCATATTATGAAATACCATAATTGTTAAACATTCACGTACTTAATCTTACATTTAAGTTGATATCAAGGTTTTGAGGCCAATTTCCCCCCTTTCTAAATAAATATGTACAAGTTGGGCAACATTCATTTGGAGATTTCTAATGATCAAGTCATCAAAGTTTGTCTTTCTTTTTCTTTGATAAAATTTAATATTTTTTACTATTTTAGGAGTATTAATTAGTTTGACTATAAATTTTTTTAGGATGATAAATGTATAGAATTTTAATTTTTTTTTGATAAATTATATTAAATAATATATTTTTTGAAAAAAATTATCTCCAGAAAATGATGGTCAAAGATGGTTAAAATTATAATTAAGCAAAACCCTAAGCGCATATATGTATGTATGTATGTATGTATGTACAACCTATGAATTTGCATGGTGGAAATATGGGTGGAAAAGGACATAAAGCGGGGTCTTCCTGGTAATCATTCAAGGCAGAGAAATTAAGACAATTGAATCTTACCCTACAATTCAATTACCACCGTGTAAACATTAAATTCTCATCAGATTTCAAAAATAAAATATATAAAATTACGCAGAGATTGTGCAGTCAAGGACGAAACTTATCTTGACCCACTGATTAATGCATATGCACCTGTTTGACTGTTGTACAACAATTAAAGAAAGTTAAATAATGTTTAGAATTGGATTACTCTACAATACGATAACATCACCTGCATTTGGGTAATGCTACAGATAATACTGTATATACTAACTCCCTCCTGCTTACAAATCAATGTATTTAATGAAAAATAGATGCTACAACAATAAAATAATTAATAATATGGTGTAAATATGTTATCGAATATTATTATGGTGAGTTAATTAATGATGAAATGGAGAAAAATGCATTGGAAGACAGTTGTTTTGTTGCTTGACACTACAGGACGAGGAGGAGCAGCTTCAAGAAATAAAACCAGATACACAGATTGAAGGAAAGAAGCAGACCAACATTCATAACAACAACAACCACCATTAATAATGGCAGTTAGGTTAAATAATATTCATGAAAAAGATAGAGATAACAGTAATAGTGATGATATTTGATAATTTCTTCTTATTTTACAGTATTAATCTTTGACAAATAGGGTATACTTGCCTCACAAAATTAAACTCAAAGCTGAATTTTCATATACATCGGAGATTGCTTGAGATATATATAAAAATATTACTGCCCAAGTCTCAAGCATAAAAAAAATGCTCAAAAGAAAAAAAAAACACAAAGGCAATAAACTAAATAAGAAAAGAAAAGAAAAGAAAAATTCATAGCTTAAAATTTAAGGGAGAAATCAAGCTTGGTTTCTCTAATAACTTATCTGTTGTGTAGAGGATTTGGACCAGTGTAGACTTTTCTCTTTTCAGCACCAAATGTTTCATCAGGATTATTATTATTATTATCATTTGCCTTAAATCTGCCATGGGAGCTGACAGGATTGAGCTGGGTTGTCGACCGAGCTTTAGACCAAGCGAATTTTGCATTCCCATGATGATCAGCATAACATGGACAAGTCTGAAACTGTAGTAACATCAGAAGAAGAAGAAGAAGAAGAGAGAAGGAAGCTGCTAACTGATCTCTTCTCAAACGCCTCAGAAATAAGTTCTTCATGGCATGGAAGCTGAAACTTTCAGAAGAAAAGCACCGTTGCAAAACGACCAAGGATTATTCTAGCAAGCAAAAAGAAACTTTTTGGGTTTTTCCTTTTGTTTTTGTTTAAGAGATTACCTAGGAGTTTGAAGAAGAAGAAGAACAAGAAGAAGAGGCAAGTCAATGTGGGGTGAGAGTCAAAATGCATAGAACTTGCTGCCCTGATTGCTGCAGCCAAGGGTTTTATTGGAAATTAAAGTTAATTTTCTACTGAATTCAGAGCCTAGTTTTGGGCTGAGAAAACGAAAAAAGCTTTGCAACCAGAGAAAAAGAGAGAGAGAAGAAAAAGGTTTTGTTTTGAATATTTCATAGCCTAATAGCTATTGAATTGCTGAAGCTGAAATGAGAGAAAAGCACCCCAATGTCTCTTTCCAATCTCTGTCAATCTTTGGTCATGTGAGATTTAATCATTTTCTCAAGGCTATTTTTCCCCACCAGAAGATAATGGCCAAGGGCAGTGAAGTGGAAAACACTGTTTGATTGCTCTATGTGATGCATGAGATTGTATTAATACATACATACATAAATACATACATATATATGTATGTATTTATGTATGTATGTATTAATACAATCCCATGCATCACATAGAGCAATCTCGTGTATGTATGTATGTGCACGATCCAATGTATATACATACATACATACATACATACAAATGTATCTATGTATGTATGTATATTACTGCACGTAAGATTAAAATCATTTGTATAATATTTACTACTTATCCTTTCAAACTTTGTCTTAATATTAACTAATTTTTTTAATAATAATAATGAGAGATTAAATATTGCATCACTCTAATTTTGAATATAAACATAATTTATTCCCCAAATAATGATAATTTTGAATTAATTTTAATTAACAGTTGGTAAGCATATATCTTCTTCAGTTTCAATTACTACTAAGATGATTCTCGTGCACAAATAACTTTTTTATTTTATTTTAAAAAGTATATTTTCTCTAGTCTATTATATTAAGGGCATGTTAATTTGCTCAATTAATTAGATTAATTAGTGAAAAATATAACATATAGTGGAAAAAGGAATAATGTGATTAATTTGCTCAATTAATTAGAATAATTAGTGAAAAATATAGCATATAGTGGAAAAAAGAATAAGGTGATTAAGTTGTCACTTGTATTAGTCAAAGACACAATTAAATCAGTATATGTCAAAATGGACCCTTTCCCTTTTCGAAGATATAACTATTAATAATGTGACAATATATCCACTATTATATAATTGTGTGAATTGTCAGCTTAGCTTTATCTTGAATTTGGTGGTGCACCACTGCAAAATTGAAATCATATTATATATAATTAATACACTTTGTGTAAAAATGCATTTATCGGGTTCCAATAATTCATTTATGATTTCTAAAGAAAAAAAAAAATCCTAAACTTTTCTCTGTTTTCTCTATTTTATTTGTTTGTATAGTCATATGAAAAAGTCGAAGGGATTTAAGAATTTAAACTTGAAAGAAGAAGAAGAAAAAAAAAAAAAAAAAGAAAGAAAGAGAGAAGAAAAAAAGGTGTGGTGGGGCAGATAGAGGTGGGAATTGATCAATATATCACAGAATGTTTGTAGTATCTTTCTTCGAAGAAATGATGATGTTTTAGGTCACTTTTTTTTTTTTGGTAATTTTTTTATATGTAATTTTGTTGAAGACAAAGATGATGAGTACATCAAAGTCATGGATACTTATGATTTTTGCACCAACAAAACGATAGACCCTAAATTTCTCATACCATATTTTCTACAACTACTAATTTTCAAAAAGTAAATTTATAATCCTTTTTACCCTCCAATTCCAACCTCCTATTTTGCTAGCTAGGGTTACCAATTTGGATGATTTGGTTAGAATTGATGTGCACTTAATCATTCTAATATATCAGGTAGATTTAAGAATGAGAGCGATTGAACAAGAAATTTATTTTAGAAATAAGTTATTTGATATTTAATTTTTTAAAATTATATATTATTTTAATTATTGAGAGTTTACAAATATAGATAAATTATTCTTAGAATTTTTAATATCTAAAATTTTGGATATGAGAAAATTAATTTATGATCCATAAAATTTTTTTAACATTAACGTGTGGGAAAATTTAATTCAAATTTGTTAAGTTATCGAAGTATAAGAATGTTGATAAGTAATTAGTGAATATAAAATAAAAGAAATTGACTTTATAAGGATAACAATAATGTATTATGTATTAAGAAATTCTTTAAATTGCATATGTAAAGAAGGTGAAAAACACTAAAGTACTCATCATAAGTCATAAGAATAAGTTTATAAAATAAAATTTAAAAATAAATTAAATTAAATATAAGGATTAAATTAATTGTAAAGATTGTTGGGCTTGAGTTGACCAAATGAATGGTCATTGCTGAAAATAGAGGGCTTGGTCCATGGTAATTATGGCATGCAAACAACATCAAATTCACACAGCAAGATTTGACTATGTATGTTTCATTTTCATCATTTGCCTCCAGATGTTTTAATGGGAAACTTAATTATTGAGTCTGGCCATTGTCATCTAAAAAGCTTGATCGATCTTTGAATTTTATTATACGTGTCTCTTAATATTTGTGGATTTAAATCTCTGCATATTCCTTTAGATTATTGTGACAAGACCGAGCTTAATTAATTTAATGTACCAATCAAAATAATAATGAAATAAATAATTAACCTTGTTTCATGCATGAACCTAGCTAAGTCATGGAATTGTCCGAATAATATTTCCATTATTCCTATTTATACTTTTTCAAATATACAATTAATTTATGGTAGCTTAGATATCTAAATCTAGTTAAGAGCAAAATATAGAAAAGAAATTGTGTCCACATGCATAAGCTAGCTAGTAGGTACAGTAACATTTAGGTAAGTTAATGAATCTTTAATAATAATTGACAGAATCTTAAATATTTTATAAATGTTACTACATGTAGAAAATTATTTATATGAATTCACATGAATCTTAAATTTTTATAAAAATATAAAAATAAAATAAAATATGTTACAAAAATATAAAATTGTCTTTGTACATCATTTATATTATTAACATTTTACACAAAAAATTTTTTTTGCTGAAATTTATATACACAAACACACACATACTTACATGCATGTGTGGGTGTGCGTGTAAATATATAATATATAGAAATTTTATATGTTTTTATTGGTGCAATTCTTAGGATAATATTCTTTCTATCCAAGTTTGTTTGTGAATTTTCTTTTGTCATTGCTCCTTTTTTTTTTTAATCTCTAGATAACTCTAATCTCGCCTTTGAGATGGCATAGACCCACCACTCACGAAACATTCAAGGGTTGGACCAAGAATTTTGTGAAAATGAAATTGATATTATATATATATATATATATGTATATATATAAGATGATGATGATGATGAGGAAGAAAAATATGATCAGCTTTGGCTGGCAACAAACAATTAAAGATCAAATCCTTAAATGGGCAATGTCGTGGTGAGTACAGTCGGTATGATTAGGGTAAAGAAAAATATTGTTCTTCAAGCAAAATGGGTTTCTCTTTTTTATCATTTTTATTGCCTTTCTTTTTTTTTTCCTTCAGTCAAAGTCTAGGTCCAGTCATCATTGGCACATAACTAGTATATGTATGAAAATTTTCATTATGCCCTTCATATGCCTTGGTCTAATTCTTAATTACTAATCATGCTAATTAATTAATATACTAATTAATATATTCTTTATAGAGTCCATATCACTCTCTATAAACCTTCTTCATTAATTCTCTCATTCCTACAAAACCCCATTTTCGTGCTAATGATTTCTGTTTAAAGTGATGCATTATTCTGTTGTCATCTTACCTTACCAGTATCTTCTATTGATCCAGATTTTACTCGGGATAATTAACATTCAAACTTTGATATATAGTTGGTGAAAAAAAATTCTTATTATAAATTATTGGGGAAAAAAATTGCATTATCAAATTGTCCATTGTACAGTTTGGTGCACTGTTTAATTTCTTATTAATTAGTTAAGTGTAATCATAATAATATAATTGTTATAAGAGATATTTTTAAATATTTTTTTAAGATTTAAAAAAATTATACATAAATATAAATTTTTAAAAAATTAACAGAAAATATATTTTAATAGTAAAATAATTATATTTAATAATTAGTTGATTAACTAAAATAGTAAAATAATTAAAATAATCTTATATATAATTTTAAATATTATTGATGTTTTTTACATTTTCCTTGAAGTTTTAAAAACTACTTGAAAGTACTATTGAAAGTTATTTTTTATAATTTAATATTTAATTTAATTTAATAAATATACATAAATTAGATACTAATTATAATAGAATAATAGCATAAATTATTTATATGTGTAAAAATATAAACTATTTAATTTAATAAATATATATATATAAAATTATATAATATAAAATATACGAATAAGTATTATAAATTATTTGTTTGTATATAAGTATTTTAATTATTTTAAAATATTTTAATGATTATTGAAATTAATTAAATCATAAACTTTTATTTTATAAAGATGAAAATTGAAGATTTTGTATTTTTTTTTTAAAATTTTTTTTAAGACGAAAATGAGATTTTACAAGTGCTAAGTAATTCAATTCTTTTTTTTTTTTAATAAAAATTTGTAATTCAATTAATTTCAATAATTATGAAAATATTTTACAATAGTTAAAATATTTCTATATAATTTATAATATTTATTTATATATATATATTTATATTATATAGTTTTATATGTGTTTATGAAATTAAATAGTTTATATTTTTATACAAATAAATAATTTATACTATTATTTTGTTAAAATTAGCACATAATTTATGTATATTTTTTAAATTAATTATCAAAATATAAAAAATAATTTTTAAGAATACTTTTTATTAATTTTCAAAACCTGAAGAGAGATATGTGAAAAAATATTATATATATTTAAAATTATATATAAGATTATTTTATTTATTTTATTATTTTAATTAGTTAATTAATGATCAAATATAATAATTTTACTATTGAGAAGTACTTTTTATTAATTTTTTTAAAAAATTTGTATTTACATATAATTTCACCAAATCTCAAAACAAATATTTGAAAATCTATAACTAATTGACATTTGATTTTCCTATTAATTAATACCATCACTAAAAACTTAATTATGAATAGAGCATGAGGTCAGTGCGTCGTTAATATTCTTGTATGCGTAACTATAGTTGAAATAATTTATATTTCATTGTAGGGTTAAGTTAGAATTAAGGTGGTCAAATCAGCCATAATTACACCCTAGCTGTCTGTGAATAATTTCATTTCCTTTCCTTTATGTTCTTTTCTAACAGGCATCTTTATATGGTCTGTTAGCCCCCTCAATAATCATTATAATTAATTAGACCAAGATTAACTACTCACTTTCGACCTAAGCTTACTCATTAAAAACGTTATTAGTAGCAGCATTAATCTTTATTCAAGGAATATGTATGTTTTGTGGCAGCAAGATATGGACCACAATGAAGTACTGCAAAAAACAGAATTCCATTCAGACATGGTTAGGAATCGTGGGCGCATGACATGACATAGCCTGCAGATTATGAAACTTAGCTAGCTACCTAATATAATTATGCTGTTAGAGAAACTAGTTCATCTCCTTTTCTTTTCATTTATATTTTCGGGGCCAAGAAAACTGTAAAGTTGGAGTTGTTGTTGTTTTTATTATGGTTTGAGCACAAAATATGTACACATACTAAATATAAATGCACATGTGGTAGCACATCGTGCGCACATCTCATCATTTCGTTGTATACCTCTGCGTCAGGTTTTGACAATGGTTTATGATGCCTTCAAGCCTCAGTCACACAATAAAGGGCAAGAGAAGCTATTATATATTCTTAACCATTTTACATTTCTTTTTTTTTTTTTGTTTTTTTGTTGTTGTGGAAAAAAGGAAAATTGGATTCATACTCATGTCTTAACCTTCAGCATTTTAGTTCTCTCCCTAAGAATTCGCTCTCGGAGATTGTTTTTTGAGGTTTGATTAAATAAAAGAAAAGAGTATAAAATCAGAGCAGCACCAAACATACCCGTTCTTAAGATTTACTTTAAAATACCTTAAATTATGGGATTAAGAGATATTCTTATATGATATTATAGACAAAATGTGCCAAGTTCAAACCCTCGGATCCTCACTTTATTTCATGATTAATCTAATCTCTCTTGGCTTTCAAGTTTCTCTCGGTCTGTATTTATCTTAGAGTGGCATGACCATAAAATTGGATCACGTTCCGCATGAGAGGCCCTTACCTTTGACCCACGTGACCATAAAATCTGCTTCACTTGATCTCTATTTCTTGAGTAATGTTTCTCAGGTCTTTTAGGTTTCTTTTGAATCCACATGACTACAAAATTTTATCGCATTTCACACAAGGGCGTTGTTGAGATTTGGTCTTTAAATAGTGTTGATGAGCTCTTACTTTGAATCTACATGACCATAAATCGTATCACAATCATAGGATTCCAAAATGGAATCATGTTTTACGTGTTAATACTTACCCTTGACATTACCATTGGGCCTTTATCTTGGATCCACACGCCATAAAATTGGATCACGTTTCACCTGAGGGGCCATTAAAATTTTTCTTCACAGGACCGTAAAATGGAGTAACTTTTTAATAATGTTGAGCCCTTCCCTAATAAATTAACTGTTGGGTCCAGTGACATTTTAACACCCATAATTGAAATAATTCAAAACTTATAATTATCGTATGATGGCGGTGGTTCCCACAATCAGCCGAGACCGGTCGAAACAACGTCGATCTTTTTTCCAATTGAAATAATTAAAAATATCCATTGTTGTGTGTGTTAGAGAGATCTTTATTTCCACAATCTTTCGATCCTTCGCTAGGGGAGCTCATGATATCAACATATATTTCTTGATTATTTGAATAAAAAACAAGGCCAAATTCATGATTTTTCAACGGAACGACCCTCTCAGAGATGTCTAAAGGGCTGGGCTAGTCAAGACCATGCCAGGGTTGGGTTGCTACTATCTGAGCACGGCCCATTCCGGTTTATCTACAGTTGCAGCCTAGCCCTAGCTTAGCCCATTAATGGGTCAGGCTGGGCCTCAAAGATAAAGCCGTTGAGGGGCTTGGGCCAGGCAGAGGCCCCTTAGGGCTCGAGCCAAGCCTAAGTCCATGAGATCCTAAGCCCGGCCAATGACCCTTAGGCATATTAAACAATAATTGTTTTTTGTAATTATTTATTTATTATTTTAATATATATATATATTACTTTTCTTTGTATATTATTTCATTCATTTTATTAATTTTAAAATTTTAACATGCCAACTTTGGGGATTTTTTTGATTATGCATACCAAGATCATCAAAGTATGTATGTAATGTAAATGTAACATGTGTGTATTTTGATATTTTGTATTTGTTGTTATAATATATATATATATATATATATAATAGTAATACTAAATTACTAATACTACTAATTTCAAATAATTACTATAAATTTTATCATTTAAATATTACAACATTAATTAAAATTTAAAAGAATACCATGAGTGATAGTGTGTTAAAAGAAAAAAAATTATTATTTAACAAATGACAAATAATTAACATCACTTATAACCAAAAAAATAAATAAATTATATATTACATAATTTTGATTTATTTATTTTAAATTAATTTAACAATTAAATTACAACATTAAATAAATTAATTTTAATGAGTGAACTTGCATCACTACAGTTATAATACATTTCAATTAGGTTGGCACCTACTGAATTAGTTATCATTTGTACTTCATCTATTTTTTTATTTTACAATAAAATTACATATATTAAAAATCTAAAATTATAAATATTATCAACTAATCTAATTTTCATCAATAAAACAACTTTTTATTCCTAAATCATTATCATATTGATCATCATCTTAAACTTGATTTTGAATTTTTAATTCTGAATCCTTTTAATTTTTCAAACATTGAATTGCTTTCAGTGACAATTTTAAGTATATCAAACAATTTAATATTTTTGGTGATAATCTCGATCTACGTTCGTCCAATATCCTATTTTCTGTATTAAAAATAAATTTTGATGCTATTGTAGATATCAGAGGAGTTAGTAGAATAAGAGTCATAATGAAAAGCACAGGGAACACTTTTTCATTTGCTTTTCATCATTATAAAATATCAAAATTTCTTTTTTGATTTATACTAAATATCAAATTATAATTAATAGAAATATATTTTCCTAATTCATTAGAGTTAGTAGAAGAAGAAAAATAAGCAGATCTATTTGTAACGGTATTTTAAAATTTTCATGAAAGAGTACTAACTATAGGTTCATCATTATATTAATAAATTGATATATTTATTTCAAATATATCTTGATATTGACTATAAATATTATTTAAAAAATTTTCAATAAAAGAATTATCCATATCAAGTGTAATATTCAAAATTTTTATAATTATATCTGCTAACTTAATTGCACCAAAAAGATATATTTGAAAGTCCATTACTACTGCATATATAAATGACACTAAAATATCTTTTCAATATTTTTTAAATTTATTTTCTATAGTAAAACTAATATATTGAAACTCATTAATATTTTTATAATTAGTAAAAGTATAACTAATATCAAATAAATGATTCAAAATATTACATGAATATGATAATGTAACATTATAAAATATTTCTAAGAAATTTATAAAATTAAATGCCATAATCCAATTATTAGAATTCAATAGCATAGCACCTAATTTTTTATTATAAAAATTAGTAATTACATCACTATAATTAACATAAGATTTCAACATTAAATAAGGAGAATTCCAACGAGTTTTTACATTAAGTTTGAACTTCCAAGGTTGAAATTCATAATATAATAAAAAAGAATTAAAATCATATCTTCTAGAACCCTATGTGAAATGTATTGTAATATATCTCTAATATTTTCTATATGACAATTAATTAAATTTAAACCATCTTATATAATTAAATTAACAATATGACAAATACATCATATATAAAAAATTATGTATCAAATTACATACATGTATTATGTTATTAGTAAACAATTCAATAACAGTATTATTGATAGATGCATTATTAAAATTAATACTAAAAATTTTATTTTGTACATCTTAGTTTTTAAAAACATTCATCATTACATTGAAAATGAAAAAAGTATTATGCGAATATTCTAATTCACAAAATGCAATAATTCTGTTATGCAATATCTAATTATCATTAATATAATAAAAGTAATACAAATATAACTTGACCTATTATATCTAGTTTAACAATTAAAAATAATAGAAATAACGTCTTTAAAAGAACGAAAGTTACAATTAATTTTTTTTTATTTGTTAAAACAGCCCCATACAATCATTTCTACATGTAATTCTAGTTATTAATTTGAAAGAAAGTTGAGCTGAGCGTACCTTTTCATCAAATTTTTTAATCTTTTATCTTCTCCTCAAGTAAAAAAATGTTCATTAAATACAATTCATTTAACTATCCTTTCCTTCATGTGTTGATGTGAGTATCTAAAATAAATGATGGTATTGTCTGTGAAAAAATTTGGTGTAAATAAAGATTGAGTATAATCTTTCGAAGAAGCACGTTGTTACATATATTTTATCATATATCGTTTTAAATGTCCACTTCTAGTCCCAGTACTTAGGGCAGCTTTACAAAACTTACAAATAATTTTTTTTTTTGTTTTTTAGTAGTATTATTAACTCAAGATTTTAATGTAAAAATTTTTCAAACATTTAATATCCTTATCCTTTTAGAGCTAATAACACTCATTACAGCAGAACTAAATTCACTTCCATTTAAATTTTATTCACTTGATATTATTTAAAAACGTAGAAATAATAAAAATCTAATATCACAATAAAAATACGTAAGTTCAGTAAATCAACAAATTTATTTTATGTTTTCAACAACCAATCATTCATAAAAACTATATTATTAGCAAAAAATAAAAATAAAAATAAAAATTTATGTATTACAATATGACAACAAGATAGGATAAATACTATTACATGCTAATATCAAATACTATTATAATATAACAATCGGCCTTGCCTCATTCCCAAACAAACCTTTATGCTTCAACATGTAAAAGTTTGTTATTTTTTTTTACATGTTTTTATGGTACTAGATGTTTAGGTGTAACTTAATGCAATAGCCTTTATTTGGTGAATGAATTTTCATGTTAACTAGTTATTTAGTAATTAGTTTATACAAGTTTTGAGTTTTTGGAAAAAAAGAACAAAAATACATTACATAAAAGACCCAGAACATAGCAGGTCTTAAGCTAGCAATGTCATGGGCATGAAACATGCAATTATCAATTGTTTTAACTTTTTTCATATCTAAATTAACTATTACAACAAATAATGAGTGTATTAGACAGCAAAAATTCATATGATTTTATGTCAGCATTAGTTATCTAACTTTTATCCTCTATCAGTTATCAATTTAGTGTAAAAATAGATACACAAAAATAAAATCTCATCTTAAGGCAAGAGACACAAAGAATCTCATATTAGTGAATTAATAATCCATAAAAAGGCACATAACCATAAATATTGATGATAGTTAAAATAAGAAATAACAAAAAATTTATGTATTGCCCTCATTTTAGAGTATAATTATATATTTCTCAGAAATAATAAAAGACTTATGTATTCCTACAAATAATCACAAGTATAATACCCTTATTTTAAAACTTCTATAAGTAGAATCTTTCAATCATACATTTCCCAAATCTAAAACAATGGAAAAATATTAATTTTTTATGATTTTTAGACTAAAATTTTCCTATTTTTGATTGCTTGACATGGTAACCTTGTTAGAAATATTTTTATGATAGATTTTAGATTGCTTAACTTAATCAAACCTCTAGTCAAAAGTTGTCTAATTATTTCATTTCGGGACACTTGCTTTATTGATACTAAACAATAATCAAAAAGAAAGAAAAATTTTCAACAAATGTCAATGTTAACTCTCCAAAATTGTTTATAAATAGTTGACTTAAATCAAAGTATTTCCAAAATTTTTTTTAACCAAAAATTCATTTCATGTTTACCCTCTAGAAATATAAACTAGCACACTATCATTTACTCTTCACAAGTGCAATCAAACATCTCTAGAAAATTAGGAATTTTTAGCATTTTCTCTAATTTAATTATCTCAATATGTACAATTAAGAATTTAACATATATGACATATTTGCAGCCTAAACGATTTCTTCAAACTAACTTATGACGTATGAAATTTACATACTATTTACACTAAGAAGAAAAGGAAATTAAAAAAATTAAAATAATAAAGCAACAAGCCAATAATGTATAATTGTATAACACAATAACCAACAAATCAAAAATAGACATACAAATATAAAAATATGATGCAATTAAAATCGTACCTGTGGATGTGACTATTACAAATTTAGTTAACATTTAAAATGTAAAACGAAATATGTTTTCTTTGAATTAAATTAAGATTTATAAATTTACAAAAAAAATACAAAAATAGTAAGATTGAAAATAGATTGAGAGAATAAGAGATACATTCCTACTTGTTTACAAAATTTTTAATTTATACATGTCTTTTAACCTCTTTTTTTACTGTTTAAATATAATTGTTTTGATTATCTAAAAGTCCATCACAACTGCTCTTGTTTTGTATTCTGCTTCACTCTTTGTAAAATAATTGAAATGAAAGTGAAAAGGAGAGAGATAGGCAGGTTTAGGTAGTAGTTAAGAGGAGAGAGAAAGAGCTTAAGGGTCGGTTGGTTAAGTTAGTAGGAGAAAGATTGAGCAATTCAGGAGAAAAAAGAGGAGGAAAGGACGCAAACAAACAGGTGAGCTTGAATGAACGAATAAGCTAGAAGAAAGTAAAAAAATGAAATTTTGATTTCCTCAAGGGCTTATGGGCTGGCCTGGCCTAGGCCAGCATGGCCTACATGGGGCAGACTTCACGGACTATGCTAAATCTAATATTTTTTAAATAGGCTTGGCCTAACCTAGTACAAATACTGTGTAGGCTTGGATCAGCTTGACAAATTAGTTTGCATGAGCTTCATTTTCAAGGGTTGAGCCAGATCGGCCCGGCCCTATTTTTTAGACACCTCTAGACCCTTTTGAGACTAATGATTATGCCTAAAATTGCTTGCCAGCTGGTCGCCCATTTGTATGTTTAAGCCCATTTTAATTGCATGACAATTTGTTCATCAATAACCTTGTGTTATATATAGGATCTCACGTAGCAAAGTAGTTGGATAAAATTATTGGTTTATTTAATCTAATAATGAAATAAATTTTTTTTTTGGTTTCTCTCACAAAACAAGATTTATATGTGTAGCAGAGTAAAATTGTTTACTAAATGATGTTTATTAAAAGAACTACTAATTTATAATTAAGTTTCTTAATATCTTTTATTATTGGTCTTAGATTGTATTAATTCAATAATAAAGAAGACAAAAGGCCTTTTTTGGTTTATAAAATCGGTTAAGAGTGTTAACATAAACCTAGGTTATTCATGAATTTGCTAAACTGAATAAACAATATTATATTGCTTCTGGTAGTGGCTTTCCCCTAAGAAATGCACTAAAAAGAGCAAGAGATCGTTCTAGTTGCGAAAATGGAGCTTCAAGTGATGCTTCTCTAATTATGGCAAAAGATAGTATATCGCCATATATTTGTGTCCATCCAACAGCCTGTGATAAAGGATAAGTTGTTCGACTTAAGCATCTTAATTATGAGTTATGACTATGATATAGACAATTTAGATTCCTGGAATAAACTGACTAATATAATATACCTGTTTTCCATCAAACCAGGCTCTGTAAGGCATAGTTGTTTTAAGTCCAATCTCCTTTGCTAATCCGTTCACTAGCATCCCCGTTCCAGTTAGCAGGATCACTGAATCTTGTTCTCCACTAAAGAAATTTAAAGCTTAATGTTACTATCAGATTCATAGGACTATGATATATATTTGAGATCATGGAAAGATTTGACAAAAATTTGTAAAAATGATTTTCTATAGGACCTGTAAACCAAAACCCTGATGCCAGGCTTCGCAATGTTGAAAAGAAGAGACCAAAACAGTACGAATAAGTATTATAAAGAAGAAGAACTAATTGATTCGATATAAATGGTCTACCTTGTATAGATATACAAGAAAATGCCATGTTGCTTTACTCTATCATACCCATAATTCTATATTACTAACTGAACTCAAATAAAATTGCTACAAACTCGGTAAAAACTAACTCCACTAATATTAGACTTGGTAGCAAACAAACCCACTAATCATTATGCTAATGACTTGGTCAAATAAGATCCATCATGTGTTGGTGTTGTAATTTTAACACTCCCCCTCAACACCAGCTCCCGTTCTTTCAACTATATTAAGCTGTCAACAAAACTTTTCGAATTTACTAACGCATAAGCCTTTTGTGAATAAATCTGCAACTTGGTTTTCTGTCTTAATCTACTCTAATTTGATTTCTTCTTGCAGAACTTTTTCTCTGATAAAATGATAATGCACTTTCACATGTTTTATTATTGTGTGAAAAACTGGATTTTCTACCAAGCGTATTGCAGATTGGTTATTGCAATACAAAGGAATTGCATAATCTATTGGTTGACAGATATTCTTCAACAATTGCATAAGCCAAGTGCTTTCTAGAGTTGCCATTATCGCGGCTTGATACTCTGCTTCTGTTGTTGACAAAGACACAATTGGTTGCCTTTTGCTGCACCAAGAAATTGATCTTGACCTAAGCTTGTAAACATACCCAGTAGTTGAGCATTGAGTATCATGATCACCTGCATAGTTAGCATCACAATATCCAGCTAGTTTGCAATCTTCACCTTTCTTATACATAATACCGTAGCCAAGCGTACTCTTTATATACCTCAAAATTTGCAGAACTACTTCCAAATGAGGCTTCTTTGGATTTTGCATATACCGACTCATCACACCAACTGCATAGGAAATATCAGGTCTAGTTAAAGTTAAGTAAATTAAACTACCTATCAATTGTCGATACATCGTTGCTTCTTCCAAATCTCTCTCTTCATGAGCACACATTTTGGCATTTGGCTCAATTGGTGTCGAAATTGGTTTACATTCAAGCATTCCAAACTTCTTGAACAAATCCTTAGAATATTTTTGTTGATGGAGAAATATTCCTTTTTGAGTATGATCAACTTCTAGACCAAGAAAGTGCTTGAGCTTTCGGAGTTCTTTCATTTGGAAACGAATCGATAAATTCTCCTTTATTCGAAGAATTTTTTTCTCACTATCACTTGTGATGATTAAGTCAATCACATATACTAGCACAATAGCTAACTTCCCTTCATTAAATTTGACAAATAAACTAGAATACGCAGGTGTCATTGAATAACCACTTTGCATAAAAAATTCTGCAATCTTACCATACCAAGCCCTCGGTATTTGCTTTAACCTATAGACCGCCTTCCATAACTTGCACACATATTCAGGATGATCTTTACTTTGAAAACCCATTGGTTGGTTCATGTAGATTTCCTGATCTAACTCCCCATGCAGATATGCATTCTTCACATCCATTTGTAACAAGTTCCAGTCTTTGTTAGTTGTAAGTGCAAGTAAGACTCGAATAGTTGTAAGCTTTGCAACTGAACTAAAAGTTTCATCATAGTCTAGTCTAGTCCAAATTGTTGAGAAAATCCTTGAGTCACTAGACGAGCTTTGTATCTTTGGATTGATCCATCTGTGCAACGCTTTATTTTATAAACCTATTTGGATTGAGTCAATCTGTTCAGATGTTGTTACGGTGAGTACAAATTCCTTCTCTTCTAAAGCAAATAATGCTTCAACATCCCATTCATCTTCACTTTTAAAAGTTACAGCATTACTTTCCACAAACTTTTTCTTCGACCAGCAAACTTTTGCCATATGACCTTTCTTGCCATAATTATAGTATCTTCATTCAAACTTTTTGTTATTACCATGATTCTTCAAAGCTCCCTTTGAACGAGTGCTTCCTTCACCTTAATGACTTTTCATCTTATCTTCATTCCTTGTAAATCCACCACTAGTTTGCTGCTTGGAGCTCCGTTTGATTTTGTTGGCAAACTGAGCGACACCTCATTAGCACTATATTGAGGAGAGATTACGATATTACCGATGTAAGCTATCGGTAACTTTGAATTATTGGCCATCATCACCACTCGACTACCCTTGTATTTTGACAGATTCTGTAACTTTTCTTTATCACTTGTCAAGTGATTTGAGCAACCCGAGTTAACAATCCAATCACTTTCATAATCAATCTGTTCAGATGTTGTTACGGTGAGTATAAATTCCTCATCTTCTAAAGCAAATAAGGCTTCAATATCCCATTCATCTTCACTTTTAAAAGTTACAGCATTGCTTTCCACAGACTTTTTCTTCGACCAGCAAACTTTTGCCATATGACTTTTCTTGCCGTAATTATAGCATCTTCCTTCAAACTCTTTGTTATTGCCATGATTCTTCGAAGCTCCCTCTGAACGAGTGCTTCTTTCACCTTGCTGACTTTTACCTTGTCTTCATTTCTTGTAGATTCACCACTGGTTTGCTGCTTGGAGTTTCGTTTGCTTTTGTTGGCATAGAGAGCTTCATCTTCACCCTTTAGTAAAACTCCTCCCATTTGCTTTGCCATAGCTTCTTGACCGGCAAACAAATTTTTAAACTCAACAGTGATAGTTAATTTTGCCATCCCTGTACTGCAGCAACGAAGCCTCTATATTCGGATTTTAAACCATGGATAATTATTCTTTTCATCTTGGTTTCCCCAATCGGAGCTTGTGGATCCAACTAGAAAATTTCACGGCATATTGACTTCACTTTATGAAAATATTGAGCGATCGTCATGTCGTGTTGTGCTATCGACAAAAGTTTGCTTTCTAAAAGTTGAAGCCTCGAGTCATTCTTCTTTGAGAAAAGGATGGCAAACGTATCCCAAGCTTCTTTTGGAGTTTTAGCATCCTGAATGTGCTTTAACACATCTTCTTCGATCGTAGTCTTTAAAGCGATATTGCTTTGCCTGCTTTTATTTTTCACTTTCGCAACGTACCATTTGCATCCTCAACCTCCGGTTGCATAACTTCGCTTCCATTGACGACCTCCCACAAATCTTAGCCTTGCATGTAAGACATCATACAGGTTGACCAGATATTGTGATTCTGGTAATTGAGCTTTTTGATTCCTCCTATAATTTAAAGATCACTCATCTTACTAACAAAAAAATCTCACCAAATTAATATATGATGCCTACGGTTGTTTAACTTTGATACCAAAAATGTTGAAAAGAAGAGAGCAAAACAGTATGAATGAGTATTACAAAGAAGAAGAACTAATTTATTCGATGCAAATGGTCTACCTTATATAGACATACAAGAGAATGCCATGTTGCTTTATTCTATCATACACATGATTCTACGTTACTAACTAAACTCAAATAAAATTGCTACAAACTCGGTAAAAACTAAATCCACTAACATTAGACTTGGTAGCAAACAAACCCACTAATTATTATGCTAATGACTTGGTCAAATAAGATCCATCACGTGCTGGTGTTGTAATTTTAACATGCAAGCTTGCCTAGAACATGAATGGTTGGCAACACAAGGTTTTGCATCTCATATCTAAGTACACTGTTATCAAGAGACTTAAGATAAAAACATGAGATATAGAAATAATATTTGGATCATTTTTATCTTCTTTGCTGTAGTAAATAGTAGGAGTAGGAGAACATATACTAACTAAGAGTAGTTGGAGTTCAAGACTATCAACAGTTAGCGCTATAAACTGGAAGAGAAAAGCACAGTTATTTCTGATACTATTTGGTAAATTGTGAAATTTTAATGTAGGTATAAATAATGCTCAATTATCCCAGAACTAATTCAAGTTACTAGAAGAGAAGCAATCCGTAATACTCTTAAGAAAAAATATTGTACTTCTTGTCTATATTTATGTGCCTCTAATGCTATAGCGAGCGGAAAATCATTGGTGGAATTTGGTATGATTGGTTGATAGCTAGTGCTTTGTTTTTGGCAAAAATTTAAGAGTTTGCGTACAAAGATTTGAACTTAATAGACAACTCTGGGCGACGGGTCATGTTGCTTTATCTAGCAGTCTTCTTAGTTCATTTTTGTGTCTTCTTAGGCTAAGAAATCAATCCATTTTTTTTTTTTTATTTTTTTATTTTTGAGTATTAGTAGCATTGAATGCAAGATCTTACTCGCTACAAACAGTCCATCTGATGACTCCGACAAGCTGAGCATGGAGAGCCTCCTGTACATCTTTTCGATTTAGGTATTTATCTGTTTTGTCTTCGACACACACATATAATTTTTCTTTGTCTTGCTGTGAATCATAATTCAAAATTTATAAGCTAAACCTGATTAACTATTAGAAACAGAGGAAAATAGAATTTCAAAAGGTTAATAGCAGCTGTAAAAAGAATGAGAAATAAATAAGAGTAAGCTAAAAACTTGCCAATTTATTCAGCATCGTAGACTCTGAAACAACTGAGGATAAACATACATCAAGAGTAACATCATAAGTGTCAATAAATCTGCTAACTTATCTTCTAACTTGGCTTGCTACTCGAGAGCAAACAGGAGAAAGAGAGCCACTTTGACTCTGTCTTCTAATTTGAGAATAGCTACACACCGAAGTGAAAATTTCATGGGTTGAATCTGATATCAATCCGTGAGACCAAGAGAATTCAGCCCTCGAGTTGAAATCTGTATTGAATTCCAAAAGAGGATTCCCTATCTGCAAAACCCCATGTTTAGTATATTGTCTCAATCCAGTGAGTAAATTCATATAGGAAGTGTAGCCACTACTTGTTTATGTTTCTCTTAACTTATTGCTATTCCCTTCAGATTGAACTTCCTGTTGGATTGAATAATGAGTTGTGCTAGTTGTGGGACATAGTGACCTGGTAGCAGGCAAACATGCTAGTCAATTCAGCACCACAAAGAAAAAACAATGGTATTAAATGAGTAAAAAGGTACCTCCATAGCTCTCTCCTGTGATGAAAAATTCTCTATTTTTGTATTCTGGGAAAATAGTGAACCATCTATCCAGGAATGCAAGATTATCTCGTGCTTCAAAAGAATTGGCCTGGTATCAGTACAAAGATAAAATGTCCCTACCGCTTCCAAATTATTAATCAACACAAGAAAAACAAGCTGCCCTTAGTAAAAATTAAGTCAATCAAACCACCAGTTATTAAGGGAATATCTATCATCTCATTGTTTCCTAGAGGTGTGAGAAGTTCTAACTTATCGACTAGTAGACACAAAGTAAATAGTAGAGTTTTAATTTGGTATTATATGGATTTCACAGAAAAATTCTGAAGGATAATAAAACCTGTGATGTCGTCGTTTACATAGTCGTAGAAAGATTTATTAGCAGAGTACGAGAATCCAACTCCCGCTGGTGATTCCAGGTATAACATATTTGCTTCTGTACAGAAGAAAAGAACCTCATATCAGAAAATAATTAAGTTGAAACCCAATTCTACTCAAATGTAATTTGGAATTGTAAGCACAAAAATGACAAACACACTCCAAGTTTAGGCAGAAATTAGAAACATGAAATTTATGATAACTATATTCATTTTTGAACAAAATGTCTCCACTTGGTTTAAAAGGACCATGCTCACAGAAAGCTCCAGCTCCAACAGAAGAAAAACCCGGCCCTACAAACAAATCCCAGAAATGATAAGCTTATTTTCTCTGAAAATCCAGTTACCTTCATTTAGCCAAAGAACAAGTGGCTTCTGTTTCTGCTTCAACAAAGTAGTAAAAAAGTGCTTTTTTTGCTTCTCATCTATCGTTATGTATCCTCCATACTGCTGGAAACTGGTCTCTCGTTGCCCAAGCAAACTCTTGATTTTATCAGCTTCGGGAGCAGATTTTGTTGTAAAAAATGCTTTGAATAGAGTTGCAATGATGATTATCCATTGCTGAAGACTCATATTATGTTTGTGCTTGCAAAATAACAAGTACTTGCTGCTCGAATCTGGGTTCTTAATATGCAGATCTTGAATGTGATCAGCTTTTTACAAAGTGATTTTCTGATGAATTTTGTATATTGGAAAAGTGGATGTTTGTGAATGGATTTTGCTTATTCCAAAGTCCTTTGTTTTCTGGGGGTGTGCATTATTTTATTCTCAACGTACTTATATTTCATTTCTACTTTTGAATATGTGGATTATGGAATCGTGTATAGAGAGAAAATTGATAAATACAATACAATCAAATAATTCATTTCAAATTCTCAATGCACCATGCATACAAACAAATGAATTTTAGGTATTAATTTGATTCACTAAATGCCAATCTTGTAAATTATAAAAGTAATCGAAATACCGGCAAATAAATTAATAATTCTTATAATATACTCTTTCAGTGAATTGTTGTTATGTGTGCATAAATATAAAATTGTTAATAATAGTAAATTAGTCTAATCAGTTTCTGAAACTTTTTACAGAAGTTTCATGGATATCATAATTTACTCTTCAGAACACAATATTCGCAAGCTAAGAGAGTACTTGAAATCAATGCAGCATATCCATACTCCTACCACACTACACTAGTAAAAGAAAGCATGCCTGCGTACACGACATGATCATAAGCTACTCATTTATGGCATATATCAAATAATCATGCAAAGAATATTTCGATATTTGAATCTTCATATTTTATTCATACTTTATATTTTTAAAATTCTCACGGGCGGTAGAGAATTCTGACGGACCCAAAATTATGTTATTTGCACATAAAAGTCCAAGCCTAAACATAAAAGCACCAGCAAGTAAATTGGGGTGTAGTGGTAGCAGTGAGTGTTTACTGCAAGAGCAAAAACCACTTGCGTCAATCCCTTCACCGAAATGGGCGACGCAACCCACTAAACAACAAATCCTTTTGCTTAATTTAAAAATGGGAAGAAAGAATACAAACACATCAAACTTTGCATTTTGAAAAAGAAATATTGAAGACACTTTACTATGTAACATGTATATGTATGTATGTGTGTGCGCGCGTGCACGCACGCACGCTTTGATGTAGTCTGAAAGTTTAGGAGATTATGATAATAAATTTGTTATAAAGTAGTGTAACTTACTGTTACTCTTTCTAATGTTGAATGAGTCAATTGGTGGAATTGGCCTTTTGCTTGTGAAATAAGTTTAGGAGCATGTTATCTCATTTAGTCAAATTAGTTGAGTTTTTTTTTTTTTAAGAATTTTCAGTATTAATTTGATATCTGTATTCATAGTTAGATATAATAGCACTTCATTTTCTTCTTCTCTGTTTTCATGTTCTTAATTAAATTATAATATTTGTCTTCTTAAAATTGCTTACTTGCAAGTTTTCTTTTATCCTTAAATTTGTTATAAAATTAATAAAATTAAAGAGCTCAATTTTTTTTTTTAAAATTGATCAATTAAGGGGTAAATTATCTATTTTTTTTTTAATTTAAGGGCCAAATTTTTTAAAAATATATTTATTAAATTTAATGGTAACATTCTTAAATTTTAAGTTGGAAGGGCCAAAATAGTATTGATCTGGATTCTTGAAAACTTATAAGGTTCACAATGTATGATTTTTTATCGTTGCTATTATTTAACATGTCAAATTTAATGTGACAATTATCATAATAACAATTGTCATATAAAAAAAGATGATACTTTTTTTTAGAAAAGTAAAATAAAATAAGATCAAATTTTAATATATTTTTTATTGTAATAATACGATAATGTATTATGATGCACATATTAGATATAAAATTGATTGATATTGAATTTGTAAAAGTATATAAATATTATTATTTAATATTTATTTTTTAAAAATTAATATCAAACATTTAATTTGTGATAGGTAATATTAAAAAAAAAAAATACAAATATTCGGTCATACGTAAACCTTATAAACATTCGTTGTATGTCTACAGTCGGATTATTGTTATTGCTTTGAACGTGGGTCTCAAAAATAGTGGAGATGAGCCTAATTGATCAAGTAAGGTCATAGGTGAGAAGACTTTTGTGATTAGCGCATCCTTTACCACATTAGGTTGTTAGATTTATAAAAGAGCATATGCAAGATTGACTAAGTCAGTTTACTCTAAAACGGGACTCGATGTAACTAAAACAACACTTTCCATATTGGACAACTAAGTATTGGTGGTTAATCTCGAATAAAAATGGCTAATTATATAATTTATGATAAATATAAAATTATAAAATAAAATTATAAATTAATATACTTATAAAAAAATAATAATAACTATATTTTATAAGATAATAATAATTTTTTATAATAAAAATAAATATTAATGATGATAAATTAATTTTAAAAATAAAATAAAATTATTATAATAAAATTTTAAAATAAATAAATAGTTAAAAATAATTATATTAAATTAATTAAAATAAAAAAAGTTATATTAAAATATATAAATTAAAAATAAAATTATAAGTCTATATATTTTGAATAAGAGAATTTAGGTAAGGAATCCTCTTTTTCTCGCTTAGAGGAATAAGGATTTCTAAATAATTATTTTTTTT